>JADGIL010018449.1:7973-28411 GCA_020352625.1 Cactoblastis cactorum
TTCTTTTATATATATAGACTAGCTAGATCCCGAATTTTTCTGTTGCAAAGATATTAAATAATATGTAACGGTATATATGTACATACTATTCAATATCTTCAGTTAAACTAGTATATCCGTTGGTTACTTCTCTGAATTATCACAATATTATACTTTAAAATAAAACATATAAATAGATATATCACTTCCATGCTGGTGGTAGAATGAGAGTTGTATCTTTTCCCGCGTAAATTATTAAAGCCAACCGGGAAAAGGATGTGAGTTCACACACTGGTATCCATCATATTCAATTCACAACCTATAATTCCACACTACATACATACCTAATTTGAAAAACCCAAATGTAATTAATAGTTAACTAATAACATAGACTGGAAGCATTATTTAGATCGCAGGCTCGTATTTATCTTCATAACGAAATCCTATTATTAAAATCCTCCTATGAAAATAAAAAGTACTTTTTAATTACAATGGTCGTTGAAGACATCAATATCATGGCTGATTTTATGATGATAATTAATGAGTGCTCACAGGAATTTTAACGTAAAATGCAGGACGGATATGAATCGAAATTAATAATGAAGTTGAAATTAAGAATTCTAACGATGATATTAACTATAAAAAAGTATTTCCTGTTATAAAATAGTAATTAATGCGTATATTTTTTCTTAGCTTTTAGTTAGTACTGCACCAATCTTTATTTAATAAATCTCCACCGTCATATTTTTGTCTTCAGCTGTATATTTATAAAAACATATTTTAAAGTTTGTTATAGATTTTATATCAGTTTTACACTATTCATTTAAAACTTTGCTACAATTAATGTCACAAGAGGGATGATATGTAAGTTACCTTACCTTATGTCCAGGTATTTTTCCATATATCTTTGTCCAAGGCATTAAATTGCAAGAATACAATATAAAAAAAACATAGAGTAGGTATTTGAGAAACAATAAAAGGTCCCTGGCCAAAAACATAATTGACATGCATATTGTCTATAGCTATCCGTGTTTGATGAAACAACAGATCGGGCAAGCCAACCAGCGTGGTTATTAACCAAATGTCAGAACGGCATTATAATTCACTCCAGGCATGCGACCACCCTCTCCACCGCACCCGTCACCCTCTCTGTATTGAGTCTATCTATAGTATGATGACGTGAAAGTTATCGGAATATACCTAACTAGCTGCCCCGGGCCCACTTCGTTGGGTATTAATTATAAAAGAACAAAGTTAAAAAACATTACCTCTAAAAGTGATCGGATTAACTTTAATTTTTCTTTCTTTCATAAAATGTTTACCCTACCCTTTTTTGTAATCTAAGGGTTTTATGTATGAGCAGTATGTGGTAAAATCACACTTCTATCCAAATATCAAGTTCATAGTTATTTTGGTTTCAGTTCTGTGACGATGAATTTATTGATTTGGTTCTTTTCGACCCTTTTTTACCCCTCAAGAAAAAAAATTTGAAAAAACCCTGATAAACGCATTTGATTATTTTTATATCATTGTTAAAGAGAATTCGTATCTACCAAATTTTAATTCAATCGGTAAAGATTTTATTTTTTTCCATACAAATTTGACATACTTTTTCACCCCTTTAAGAGATAATGATTGTAAAATCCTTCCTTATCTGAGCACTACGTGATAATATTGCTGCCCAAATTTCAAGTTTATAGGCTTCTATGGTTTGAGCTGGGCGTTGATGAGTCAGTCACCTTTGTTCTTTTATATGTATATGTATAGATTGTGACTGTACACGAGCAATCTAAATTGGAAGCTGATTAAATGTGCTGATATTTGTGACCTAGTGTATAAGAGTTTATACTCACAAAATATTCGACCTTATAATTACATACCCTATCAATGCAGATACAACACGATAGCAATTTCTTTAAAATTATTTTTAATAATTTAAAAACTTAAACCTTTATGGTCGCGTACTTTTGTAAAATTTTAACATCAATTTGTTTAACCTGTATTGTATTATAGTTTTTATATTTGACGTTTATGTAATTTTGCTGCTTAAAATAAAATATTTTATTTCTAAGCAAAGCTAGCGAAGTGCGCTGACTATAATATACCATTTTATAAAAAAAAATAGTCATCAGCATTTTTAGAAATTAAGAAAGAAATAAATAAAAAAGTAGGCGTATTGAGTAGGTGTTAATGACCACAAACAAACTACTCTAATATCAGAATATTAACGTAATGGCGTAGCTTAATCGTGGCAATCTTCAGAGCTACGTAGCAAAATGATTCTACAAAATATATCTTCTAAAAGCTTTTATCTGTATTAGCTTAAGTTTATTAATTTTACTGCCTAAAAATTTTGAGAGAAATAAATATTATCTTATTTATTTATTTATTAACGTTCAGTTTCTGCGAGGTTCGAGATTTTTTATTAGAATATTTATCTTACTTATCTAAGTGTTATCCCAGTTGCATCTTCAGCAATTACACTTCAGAGCCCGGGGTCCGCTTCCTAAACTAGGAGATTTGGTGAAGTTACTGGTTTTTACACAGAGCGACTATTGTCTTACCTCTGCAATCCCAAGGGTAAACCAGAATCAATTCTTGGATAGGTTTATACAAACGCTAGGTAGCGGTCGAAACGCTAGGTACCCACAGCTTAACGTGCCTTTCAAAGCACGGATTCATCTTTCTTTTCGGATAATCAGGTTATTCAAGCTTGGAATAACCTTACAAGATTAGAAAAAACTTGTTAAACAAAGTTACCTCTAGTGGGTTCCAGTTAAGTTTATGCATCTATATCATTGTACCTATGTTTGACAAATAAATAAATTGATTGATTGGGATTCGAACACACAACTTCCGGATACACCGCCTTGACCACTGGACCACGGAGGCAGTCGTAAGGCCATTTCGAATGAAGTACAATAATAATACAGTTACTCATATATTTCGTTGACGATATTAAGCTATCTCCTCTTGCTATTAAGTGACTTTCTCCAAACTGAGATGATTCTTTATTTGGTAGTATTTTAGTATCAGTTAATAATGTATAAAAGTAATGTACTTATCTTAAAATAAAAATTTGATTAGCCTCTATATGTTGTGTGTCATTGTTGGTCAAAAGCCTTATTACCATTTATTTATTAACATTTGTATTTAATTTAGATCCTTTAATAATCGTTAGTCACCATTTGCATATTTTAATATTTCAACAACATTTAATCAAGGCTTACCTGATATAAATTTCAAGGGTTCATTGGCCGTCTTGTTTACAGTTCACCGTTAAGTGGTAGCTTAAGTATACAATATTATTTGCATTTTATTTTCATCGCGTCGCAAACTTTGAATGCATTACGGCTAAGAATATTTTTATGCTCGGGAAAAGCTAAAAGCAATTTCGGTGAGAGCTGGTCGTCAAACGAGTAACATATGTAAATGGATGCACAGACGGGAGTCTTGTATGTATGTAACGTATGTGATGTACGAGAGCCTCGTAACTCGGAAGGTCGATTTGACTTAGGGTGATTTTAATATATATTTTTTTATTTTATGGTTTGTAACATGAAATATATGGTATTTTGCACTTAAAAGGAGGTACGAGTTTTACGGCTTTTGGCTTTATTTAAATGGATAAAGACATAATTATATATTTATCTGTATTTGAAAGTTTCATAAAACCGATGTAAAAAAAATTAATGAAAAAGAAATTTAATTTTGTTAATAAAAGCTTGAACTTTATTCATGAGAAGCTAGCATTGCACTACTTATATATGCATAGTTATGAAGACCAAAATTAATAATGTTAGTGAAACTATACAGTTTCACTAACATTATTAATTCTATTTTATTAATAAAGGAAGTAAATACTTACTTCTTTTAAATCATAATTTCCTTTGCTCATTTTTGTTATATCACGATAAGAATGTAATTCTTTACAGTGAAGTATGTATTCCTTATAAAAAACATATAATTTTGACAAAACTCGCTAAACTTCTCCTAATTACTTTAACTTACACAACGAAATCATTGTACAATAATTCACTTAATGTGTGACGATACGAGAAGTAGATATTGTACCTGGTGTAGTAATTTAGGCTGATAAAGCTGAAATACGCATAGGACCGCAGTGGCGGTCGAAACACTAAACTAGAACCTTGAGCCGGGGTCGACTCCCTCCTCCCACCTCGCACCCGAATCCCTCACAACATTTCTTTCTTGTGTTGTCTTTACAGGTGATTGTATCATTTTACCTGTTTATTTGTCTTGAGGTAAGACTATGGTCAACCCATAGAAATAAGCGTGGAAGTGAAATTATATTTTTTTTCCATTAATATAAAAATATAAATGAGTTGTTAAGTATTCGATCAGTATATAGATGTGCAATACTGTTTCAAAATTGATATTTTAATGATTCCAAAAGTATATCTTAAAAACGTAGCATCTCTAGACTGATTTTTGTAATCCGCGCGGGAGCGACCACATTCTACGCTTATATTTTGATAAATAAAACCAGCAAAGAAGCATTTCTTGCTTTTAAAATATTCAAAATGAATTAATGAATGGTTGATTGAAGACGACTCTATTAATCTCATACTATGATGTGATTTGACTCTATTTCTCTTATTAGCAGTGTTGCAAAGGTTGGTGTGAAAGAGAAGACCAAGTTCTCGTATATATGTACAATGCTAAGGAATAAAGGAAACAAAAGCGTAATTTTCATTTGTATAGTGCGAGAGAGCCAAATCACAGTATCAGCTTCATATTTAATTTAGATAGTCTTAAGTAATTTAAAGTTTTGTTTTAAATAGTATTGCATTGTGCAAATTTTATAATTTTATTGCATTATAAACATTTACACGCCATTTTGATGGTGAGACTTGTTGATCCTTATAATTGTCAATTTTTTTTCATAGTTCGATATAAACCATTTCCTTTTCTTTCTTGCCTATTAAAGACAAAAACAAATGTTATTTTCTCATAATTTATAAAAGTAGAACGTTTATCATACAGTTGATACAGTAAAAACCGATCAATAAATATAAAACATCTATCATTTCAATAATCTAATCGTTATTATTCTGTCGACTATATTGAACTTATTGCTTCATGTGTCGGATACTTCAAGCTGCCTGAGTGCCTAAGGAATCGTTATTCACCGATTATATGCGATAATATTAAATATATATATTGTATGTATAGAAGAGAGAGAGATATATATATATCTCTCTCTCTCTCTCTTTTCACTTCACAATAGACTTCATTGCTTTCTATCAGGAGGAATTTAAGTTAGGGTGCTAACTCGACTTTTCAAATTGTCTAACGCATAATATCACACGTTTAATAGTTACGAGGTAGACAGAGCCAAATAGTTGTGAAAGTCGAAGACCATACTTAGCTGAATGGAAGGCTTATTGATATAATGGAGATATAGATAAGTATAACAGGTGGCTTGAATATGATTCCTAGTTTTTCCTTTTTCCCTTGATTGATTATTACAATTTCAGTGTTGAGTGAATTTATCCACAAATGTATTAGTGTTTAAGTTTAATGAGTTTACAACCACTTATCATACAAATGTTTCCTTGGTACGACTTACTTAATAATTAATGTGAGTATTCGGATAATATAAAGTTACAACTCACACAATTTGTGGTTTAATTGAGCCGCCTAATCTTCAAACCTTCGTCAATTACTTTTTGGGTCAACTGTATCCCAGATCCATGGTTGAATATTAGTATTTATGAAAATATTCGAACGATCTGGAAAATACATCGATTAGCTTTCGAATTACGTTAGTGAAATGTTTCTTTTATAACTTCTGGCGCTAAAATTAAGAGAATTTGAAATAATTATCTGTAGCGCGTGCCGCCTTTATTTCAAGACTGCCATACATGAAGTAGATCTTCTGTTTTTAAACTTGTCACTAGCAAAAAAATTTCCAAAGCCTTCTTGAGTATTGTTTATAGACAAGAAAAATTGTTAATTATGGGCGACATCCCGCAACAAGTCCCAACGCTGCTTCTGTCCCAGCTAATATCAACGGAAACCTGAATGAGTTTCGTAATGAATCGTGCGAGCGGGACAGACTGCTTGTCGGGACATGCGCGGGACGCGAAGATCGGCCGCCGCCGACAGTTTTTCAATTTTCACGCCCTTTTTCTTTCTAATATTACATAAGATCTTATATAAGCTTTATTATAAAGGTTCAGATAATTTTTCTTCCTCTATAATTAATTAAATAGGAAGGTGATTAATTTAATACAAATCGGTGACTTTTATAAATAAGAAGAATGGAAACATAACGGAAGTAAAAATAATTGGCACTTGGCAAAAGATGGTGATGGAGTAAAGATTAGTGGTAGAGTTGGGAATGAAGTAATAAGGGAAACATGCGGATTGAAAGATGATGTAGTGAAACGATAGAAAAGGGCAAGCTGAAATGATTTGGACTGTGAAAAGAATGAGTGATATAGATTGATAAGAAGAATTTATAAAAGTAGAGTGGATGGAAACGTTGGAAAAGTTAGGCCCAGAAGAACTTATCTTGAACAAATAAAAGACATTCTTATTAAAGACAGGTCAGATGTACCTTTAACCGACAAGCGTGTATGAAAATTTTGATAAATATGGAGGAAAGTATGTCAGGATTGCAATAAGTGGAAGAATGTAGTTTCTGCCTACCTCTATGGGAAAAAAGCGTGATCATATGTACGTATGTATGGTGATGGGGAGTAAAGGTTTTTAAAAGGCTTATGGAAATTAAACGTCATATCCATTTTAAAATGATACAATGAAACTATGTAATATATACATAGACCGACTTTGTACACATATATAAACGTAACGAAATTTTTGCAGTTTTTTATAATTATATTGTAACGTTTAATAATGATTCTAACAACAACTTCAGTATTTTATGTACATTTTCAGGTTATATATTTCGGATACTTTAACATTAAATTTGTAATTGCAAGTTTTGCTTTAATAAATCATAATAAAGTTCATAGTATACTCATGGTAAACTGTTATAATAAGGAAACAAATTCTAAGGACCTATTATAGTTAGATGAAATTGGGTTACAAAGTAAAGTTTATAAGGCTATTAAAATATTTACCTATGGTTTATTTTCAACATTTGTGCTCTGATCGATACTGTTTTGAATATGTATGTATCAAAGCCTGATAACACGGACATATATCAAACAGACAATAAATGTGTTATTGTCTACAATAAAAAAAAACAAGCGTTAATGATACAAACATCCCGTCTGATTTTATTGAGTTATTCTGACACTATGGTAAAGTTGGACAATTTTTAGATTTGTTTTGCCTCTAGAAATTATAATAATATTAAATTGGCACGTGGAATATTGAATTTGCACTATCTACTTAGCATAAGTTTGTGCCCGATTTCCAACATTTTGTGTGAAGGTTGGAGCGATTTCCGAGAAAAATGCAACACGCTAGTATAGGTCACTGTTTAACCTACTTAGCAACTGCTATTTGCTTTAATAACGAGTAATTATTTGACTTGCAACAAACAAAAAGTAATCTAACATTAGGGATTTAGGTTATAATTTAACACTATGTTATAATTAACATGATATTATCTTCTTATTGTTATACTAGCGACTCGCTTCGGCTTCGAACTGATTTAAAAACCTTTCTTGTAAACCATCTTATCTAATAAAAAAAAAACTAATCAAAATCTAAAATGTTTTAAAGCTCCAAGCACATAGGCAGATAGCGGAAAGCGACTTCGTTGAATACTAGGTAGTGATTGCAGGTATATGAATGTATTNNATTGGTTTTATGAATACTTAGACCTGATTTTGAAATGACCATTTGAAATGGATGGTTAATATATATTTTTTATGTTTCATTGAAAGTGATATATCCTAAATCAAAAAAAAAATTGTAGCATATAACTTTACTAGTTGTGGGATGGTATACATGCTCGCTTAGTGAAAAAAATTGTTATATTAATTAATTAATGAAATTGTAAATGTCTTTTTATATATTTGTTTATCTGTCATACTTTCAAGGCAATGTAAAATATAATGAACCGATTTGATGATATTTGGAATAGAAAAAAGTTGAAGACTCTGGGTCTGTGTAAACAATCACGATTCATGTTAACACAATTTATGTAATGGTTAATTTCAGGCGAACGAATATTTAAAAGCTATTTTATAAATCGGCTAAAACTGACTAAAATACCCATTATTGAAACTAACTGATAATTTAATCAATGTAACCACAAAATTGACTGCGACATGAGCCCATTTGTTGTGTAATCTAATCATAGAACCCATTTACCTTCTTCAATTAAAACAAATGCTTTTTGAGCTATGCTACAAATTTTGTTGTATGTGTTTTCAAATTTCGTACAATAAAATATTACAGACAAACATATATTAAAGCATGTTTTCATAGCGATAAGCAGAGATTATGGATGGATTTCTCCTTGCTATGATTTATATAGATCTTTCTTGCCTTCTCTTCGTTTATCATTCTCTTCATACACGAAACCTGGTTCCAACCAATTCACACAATCCCAATAACCTCCTTTTTACGTGAAAGCCAAGATATCCCACGTTAAAGTTTTATAAAGATAGGATCCAAAAAAAGTACGACTGTTATTAGATGGGTGAAAGTTATCAATTACTAATCAAACTATACACCTCGTACTCATTTGTGATTGATTCCTTTCTTTCATCGTATCATACAACTAAAATCAACTCAACAACCGTGGTCGTGCAGTACGGGTACAGAAAAGCATCGTTCTATGCCCTGTATCTTTTGTGTGGCCGGCTGTTTTCGCAGCTCGCTTTGTAGCAGCTGCGGTCGGAAAGTGGGTCATGCGGCGTTCTGACGAGGAAATATACCTCTGAAACTTCACAGAATATACCATAGATGATTACTCATCACTAGATACCTCAGGACCTGACCTTAGGTTATTATTTTGACACAATTTGAAACTTCACGTAAATAATATAGCTATAGGAACTTCCTGTCCACTCATCCCATTTTTAACCCCCGACGGTGTTATAAGTTTGACGTTTTTCGCGTGATCTTTTTGTCTGTGTCATCATAGCTTCGAAATGGGTGAACCGATTTGGATAATTCTTTGTTTGTTAGAAAGGTAAATTAATCGAGAGTGTTCTTAACTATGTTTAGTGGGGTGTTAAAAGTGTGGTTTATTATATTGTGTCGGGGGTTTTATAAATTTTTAATTTAATTACTTGTTTTATTACAGCAGACAATTAGATGTTTGACATCCGTTTAAAGTTAAGTAACGAGAAAATCTAACTAAGCTAAGTGTTAATTACATTTATTTGATGCTCGAAATATTTAGTGGTCTACTTGTTATAAGTCATGTTTTACACAGATCACATAGAGAAATGCTGGAAGGACGTTGATGTCACCGCTACATTTACCAAGACATTACTGTCAAGGATTTATTGTCCGCCATTGAAATAAGATGAGTTTGTTTTTCTGCGTGAAAACAACATTTTATCTCGCTGACTTGGTTTAGTTATATTTATAGTTATCTAATACCAATACTTCGCTTTCGTAGGAATTTTATGATGTAAATAACCCTATATCTATATGCAATTCCAAGTACAAAAAATATTAGGTGAGTATTAAGAAACCACAAACTTTCCGCTTTTTATAATACCTCTTCTATAATGTTTCGGGTCAAATATGACACTAAAACTACACACTGTAATACGCAACAAATAGCAATAAATGAAATAGGCTTAATATGTTATTAAAAATGGTATGATTTAGATATTAATAGATTCAGAGGTCAAATTATTTTATTTATCTTACATTTTACAACATTGTTAACACAATAACATTTAATTACATTTCGATAAACCACGCATTTCTTCACAAAAATGTGAAAAAGAGAGAAAAAAATCATGTTTATAAATAAAACCAACCACGTATTTGGTACTAACAAAAATAATAGAAAAATAAAGATAAATGCATTTTTTTATTGTAATATTATAGAACTTCTTTAAGTCTCTGTCATTCTGTTTTTGCCCTTTTTGGTCGAAATAAATATTTTGTTATTGTTTCCTTTATATAACAACTAGTTTTTATATCACTACTAGTCACGACGTCCCTGACTTTTGTACAGTAGCAAGTTACACGCGCACCGTTCCAGCGGGAATAACGAAAAGCACTCCAAGATAAAGTAGCTTTCTTGTCGTGAAATATTTTTTAAATCGGACCATTAGTTTCAAAGATTAACCTCTACTAACAACATGTTAGTAAACATTTTCTATTTACAATTGTGTAGATGTAGATTTGCTTTTCTTATGTCAGAGGGAGGCAAACGAGCAGGCGGGTAACGCGATATACAACTGCAACACCCGCGGGGTTACAGAAGCGTTGCCGGTCTATAAAAACCCCTGTCCTTCCCATTAGGGGAAGGCGGGGAAGTTGGGCCTCCGGCTCTCCCACTCACCGGACGGAGCATGGTGGCTGATAACTGCCATTCAGGCGTCGGACTTCTGTGGGAGTGTGGTACTTCCCCGGACGAGCCGGCCCATGCTACAGGCTAAAAAAGCAAGCAGCAGGCTCCACACCACTACAAGAATGATTTCATTGTGATTGATATTATTACCCTTGATAATGTATACATACGTATCTATGTAACTTGCACTTCAAGCATTGAAGACCTTCAGACGACCACTATGTTCAATCAATACAAGAACGGTACATGTGTGTTTAATATCTTACTGAAAGAGTTCATTATAGTAAAATCAATTTTATTGTTGTCGTGGACTTTTGACTACAGAAATGAAATAAAATTTTAGCAGAAGAAGTATGAAGCAATATTCAATATAACTAAGACTTCATCTTTGAGGAATACTAATAATATTAAGGTTATAATAAGTTTCAAAACCAAACATCACTATTATGCTAGTGTGAGAAAAAAAAATAGAATGAGCCAACTTCTTTCCGTCCAATATGCGCTGTAATCCTGATAATAATACCTGAATCTCTATTCAATATAAGCCCACCATTTAGCAAAACGTGGCGCTCGAATGTAACAAATCTTAGTTCAGACTATCTTGTAAGAGAAGATAATACTATATATCCGTATCTGAATATTCGACACAAAGCCCCATTAAATTAATCCCCTATTATAAAGTCGTTAGAACAATAATCCCCTTTTTAAAGACCTCTATAGACCACTAACTAGATTCTTCAATGGCCTAATTATGTTCAAGTCAACATGATACCGCTTCTAGAATAAGGTAATCTAAGCTTAACATCTTGAGTTTTGCTCAATAGTGGCTCGGCTCTAGTGCTTCTTTAGACAGACTTCTGAGTGCCTCTCTTTGTTCTGTTAGATTTCTGGAAAGCATTGTATTTTTTCTCGACTGTTTATTTTGGAAATGGAGCGAGGAAGTGATTTATTGTTGACGAGTTAATAATTAATTTTCCGTCTTGGACATATGCAAGAATTAATAATATATGTATAGTGTATTAATATATTGTGTAGTATAGTTTTATATATATATATATATATATATATGTAAATAATTATTAAAATTCTTTATTAACATTACGTGTATTCAACAATTTACTTACGTTTTATCAAAATTTTCTTCCAAACCTTTGTAAACGTAACTTACCTGTGACGAAACATTTAATCGTGATTAACCTTTACTCGTTCCCGGCTTGACTCATCAGCTCCCGACCCTAGCCCTTTGACCTACATAGTGAAAATCAGTCATCTATATAATGTATATATTATAGTGCGACTAGAACAACTTTTTGTATGTTGAGGTTATCCTTAACGTGTCTATACACGTTGAGGTTTCATCCATCTTTATAGATGGACTCGATTGTTTTTAAAAACAATTATTTACTTATTCTATCATTTTTTCTTCCATATATCCATATTACATGCCTTCTTATAAATTTATTTGTAAATGGAAATATTTATTAAAAAATAATGATAATGATGATCTTGAAAGCAGTTAGATTTAGTATGAAACGAAATAATTAGACAAAAAAAGTACTATAGGAGACCTCTGCTCCCTCTGTGAGTCTTAAGAAACATAAGTCCGGTTAGCCAACTTTAACTTTTTTTTTCTTGTAAGCAGTATTTAATCCAATACTTCAATGAAAGTCGTCTTTGTAACTCCAGTGTCTAGTCTGAAGTCACTGACTTTCTCAAGGAATTCGACGTGCCTTAATGAGGGGTATTGTTGTAATAATTAGCCGTAAGATACACCAGTAAACATCAAGTTCACTTCACAATGTTTACCTTCATAAGTGTCTTACAAGAATGACAAGAATGAGATTGTTCTGTTAATTAAAGTCAAAGTAAATTTTTTTTTCAAATGGAAGTAATCCTTACACTTCGAATCGTCAATTTGTTCATTTTAATTTGTTTGTAATGATTGACGGCAATAATTTACTTAAAAATATTTTTACCACCACTTTCAAAGCACATATGGAGAAGAAGTGACGAAACAAACTCCATTAGATTGAAAAGCAGATATCAAATTTAGACCCTTTTGTCGCCGAAGAGCCACTACACCACTTTTAGTCTTAACCACTCAACGACCACTTTTTTATAATCAGAAATAAGAACGTCAGCTATATAGAACAAGTTATCATTAATAAAAAATGTACATATGTACATTATAATGACTTCTTTGAAACGCGCGGTCGATACCGTATGGTCCTACCTACGTATAGTCGTATATCACGATATATAGGTATATGTGTGTGTATACGTAACTGGTCAGCAGCATGCAGCTTGGGCTATTATTCTTGTCTGATTCTATTTCGGTCGTAACTCCTCGCTTGATACCGTTACGATGGCGATGAACTTTATACATTCAAGGTGTAAAACTGTAATTTTAACAGAGAGATTGATGTATTTTAATTGAAAATGGTTGTACAACTATCTGAATCTATAAAGATTTTTTTTTTTATAAATATATAAGGACATATCACACAAATTGAGTTAGTCCCAAACTAAGTAATAATATATGTAAATATAAATCAGAAAAAGACCATTAACCATCTTGACCTGACCTAACTCTAGTTGAGAGGCAAGGACTACGACGAGGCCGACAATATCTGAATCTAAAGATATGGAATTATATCTTTTATATCGATTTTAGTTTATTCACAGTTTACGAGCACGTCGACCGCGAAATCATATTATTGAAAAATAACATTACGTATTAACTATAATTATTTCTACAAAATTTTAGTAGAAATAATTAGAGTTGTGTTTTATATTACGCAGGCTTTAGCATTCGTAATATAGGGTGTTGTTATTAACTAATTTTCTACGAAAGCAGAATCTAGGGGCTAACTTAATAAATATTGACATTAAATGTATTAACGAGTAGAGTGCAGATAATGTTGAACCGTAATTTCGTTAGAAACAGTTTGTAGGCGTATTAGTGGGGTCAAGTGGAAAATTGTTCAACTCTCGGCAAATAAACCGCATTCCCTTTGACAACAAACTATTTGAATTTAGCGTGTGGACACAAGTCACGAAACACATGACGTCACAATAGCGTATTTCACTAATTTAATACATTTTTGGAACTAGGACTGTTCATCATTATCATAGGTATTAAGATGGTGTTATATTTAATTATATACTATGTTTTGTTATTGAGACTATTATGATAAATGAGATGTTTAATAAACTCAAGTGAATCAAATCACAAATTTTTAATTTGTAAAGTGAATCATTTGTCATAATGTTATCATACTAAATCACTTGACAAATGCGTTGTTAAAAGGTTCACTATTTATTTAGACATTTGAAATTGGAATTTGTCAAAATGGGTGACGCCATCTGTTGCTATCAGCCAAACAACTTTTATAAATTACGTTTCGTTATATTCAGCCACACATTATAATATTCCTAAATGTCTCGTTAGATTCTACATAAACAAGTCATCACAGTTATATTTACACAGGACATTAACACGGCTGCGTGATTCCGATTTGTCGTGAATATTACGAAGCCGTACAAAGCCAGTAGGGTTAGAACAACTTGACACGACAATCCTGTTATGTAATCTACTTACTGGCCGTTTGATATAGAATACTACTAAGGAAATAATCAACTATTCTTTAGATGTAAATTGAAAATATAATAATAATTTAAAAAATATATTATGGCCTCTTTTCATTATAAAATATTAGATATATATATACGAATACTACATTTTGTAGCGATATGTTATCATCATTATTGAGAAAATATTAAGCAAATTATAATTAAAAATACAAAATTATAGGTAGTTAATATTTGTTTCTTTGTCCAAAACTAAACTAAAAATAAAATCTAAGGCCCAAAAAAGGAAAACATATGGAATGTGCTTTCCAAAATAAATTAAAATTGTAGGTTGTGTAACTAAACAATTCTATACAAGGAAACATCTAGAAATAACAGAAATAACCTTACGTGTGACCTCAAAGTCCTTTCAAAGAAAAGGAGGCAAAACAAATGGTATCGATCAACAGTCGTCCTAAAGTAAAGGATACTAGGGTACAGATTACATAACAATTTAGGGTCAGCCTTCCCGTATTTCCTCAAATATTTTATGTTCATAGCATGGATAAATATTTTAGATATACGCAAGTATTATTGCTCATGAACATTGATAATATTAAAAAGTCAAGCCAAAATATTTACAAATTATTCAAATGACAATATATTCAAGTAGACCAGTTTATAGTGCTTTTAAATCGTCAATAATTAAAGTATTTTTTTATTTAAAAACTATTTAGCTGTTATATAATGTTTTTATCATTCAAACAAAATTACTGATCAGAAAGACTTTGTTTAAATCATATACATACATATCTTTTCGAACCGATTCTGATAAAATTTTGTATGAGGAAAGTTTTATTTAATAATTGTGCGCTAAAATAAGGATAAAATCCAAAATCAAATTTCACGATGAAAAAGCCGTGAACAGGTGACATTATAATAACGACTCTCACAAAATAAAAACAGTTTGATTTATCATAGTATGAGAAGGAATCAATTGAAATTAAAGGTCTGAATTCGGGGTATGACAAAGTTAAATTTATTTACTGTCCAAATATTGGAATTGTGGTCAAACATTATTTTTATTATACAAGCAATAAGGCAATAGGACCTTTTTGGGAATTGATTTCTTTCCAGGGATATAGATCCTCGGATGAAATTTATCGAAAACACATCAACGTAGGAAAGAAACTTCGATGAGGTAATATTGAAGGGACTGGGAAACTAAACTTTTCCTGGTTCAGAAAGTTAGTATTTTTTTTGCACTACATCCTATGGTCGCTTGCTGAATGAATCTAAGAAACTCCCAATTTTTAAGAACTCACACTAAAACAAAATATTGACAGCAACATTTTGTTGATCCTCGCATATCGCTATATGCCGTCGACCCGGATATGTTCGGGCGAGCCGGTGACCCGGCCGGCGCCGCGGAATCGATCGCGCGACCTACAGGCCTACCTGCTTTACAGGTACCGCATCTGTTATGATAATTACACCATGATTGATGAACTCATTACAGTCGTGTATTGAAATTTATAGCATTTTCCCGTAAATGGTCTAAGATTTTAGAGAAATTAAATTTATATTTATTTGGCGTATAATTTCTAGAAAATCATTACAAGATTTATTACAGATTTTAAAGAATTAGGTAATGGTAGATAGTTCCAGGGCTCCCTTATTAGAATAATATACTCAATATGTACAATTTCTGAGTGGTTCTGGATTGTATCACTCACAATCAGACTTGAATTGTAATAGTAATTTAATATCTTATTTACAAACTTGTATTTCACTTAAAAGCTTTTTATACAGTCAAACTGTCTTGAACTTAATTTAATGTCATGGAAGTCATGAAAGATTTAGGAACTACGAAGATATACATACGTATGAACGTCCATCGACCCTGAAACCTACCCAATTAGAATGAATATTTCAAATACTCATTTTATTCTTATTTCTCTCATTGTAATAAGGCTCGCTCGCTGAGATATTAAATTTTCCGAGAAATTAGTTTCCTATTGTTGACTATTATTAGTTTCTTTTTTAGCTCGAGTCTGGTATTCTATTGCAAATATTTTTTTTTGGCATTGTTACGACAATATTTATTTTTTCAGGCAACGAACAAATCTTCGTTAAAATACTAATGTTGCTACAAAAAAATCTTCACACTTTTCTAAGCGATTTTGCCTCTACATTTTTAAAATAAAACATCCTCCCTCCCCATTTGGGGAGGGCGGGGGCTTTTTAAAGGCTGGCAACGCTTCTGTATTCCTGCGGGTCTTGCAGTTGTCTATGGGTGGCGGTACTCACTTAACATCACGTGACCCGCCTTCTCGTTTGCCTCCTTCTTACAAAAAAAACCTTATTGTTTAGAGTTAATCGACCACTAGCATTATTTCATGCTTACTTGCGTTGAATTATATATATTTGTTACAAAAATATGCCAGTAAAAAGTAAATAACGCTACCGGAAAATTCCAGAGGCGTAGATACAATTTTGTTCGAGCCATGAAGAGTATCGATGTCGGGACTCAACTCTAAACAAGCGAAGATCCTGACATAACAAGGGTAGCGACGTGAAGTTACGCACTATATATAATAGCTGATCCTTCGAACAAGATAATGTAATTTAAATTTATTGAACTTTCTTTAGAAGGATGAAATTTATATTCCATTTTCAGAACTTATTTGACCATTGAAATGAATCAAATTTAACGGATTTTATCGCGGTTTATTTAGTAAACACACAGTTAAAAAATTTATTTAGTTTTTAGTTTTTGATTACAATTAGTCGAGCACAATAAATTAAAACTTCTTAAAAGTCTTTAGTACAATAAAATACAACACTATTAATTCGAAATGACATAAAACGCAAAATTCCAAATGCTGCATATTGTCAAAAATATAATTGTTACATACAATACCAAATCAATTTATATTATTAACTATTAAACAAGCAGTAAAATATTTTGTACACTTTATAGAAAAACACATCTTATGTGGAGCTTTAACACAGTATTTTTGACTTATTTCCAGATGTCAAAAATACTGTCACTCTTATGAGTACAAAGCAGTTTGATAGTCTTAAGAGAAAAATACTAACAATTCATATAATTTTGTTTCTATGTACATATATTAAATATCATAACGACGTCAATGGGGTAATGGTTGACATTGTCCTCTTATCAGGCGGTTCCGGGTTTGATCCCTGGTCGGATCAAGGTCATTCACACAGATCGGAAATAATCATTTTCCGTTTAGCCTGGCTCTTGGATATTTATGTATTTGTTAATAAAAATATAGTATCCCACGACACAAGTCTCGAAATTACTTCAGTTTAGTCTTCAGTATTCAGTCCTACACATGCCAGACACCTAACCAGTTTCGCTAGCGATCTCAGTAATCTCAGGTTATTCGCTTTCCCTTTCATATGTACAGCCTTTGAGCTCAAAGGTTAACCTGACCTACTTCCAGGTGTAACTATTCGCTGAAGCCTCCTCCAATATTAAAGGAGTGGCAATGATAATTAATAGCGAATGATTTGATGTACCGATATGTGTCTACTGTACGTTCAAACCTCGTCGGGTTTTTGTATACTTTAATGTGTATTTTCTGGGTTTTGTGTTGTGTATACAATAAATAAATTGTACTTGTGCGAATGAGTATCTATATATAAAGTCTAAGTTTATTAAATAATAGACTTATTCAAATAATTTTACAAGTAAAATTTTAGAATTATTTATTTTGGATCTATCAATTATATCACAACATTAAATTATAAGTACGTAATTACGTTGAAACTGCAACAAAAAAGAACTGAATGCATGACATCTGGACACATATAATGTTCATCATTTTTGTATAAAAGTGTTATATTCGGAACTTAATTTGTTATATCTATGTATTAGAATGGTCCCAAAAGTATGTATTATTTTGAAAAAAATACACCACATATGACTGATATTATTAACAGGCAGCGTACAAAGAAGTAATCAATATTATATTCCTCTATTTTATTAATATCTTTAAGGAAAAATTACAAGTTCAAAACTTTTCGTGAAAGTATCTAAATGGCTTTTAAGAAGGCCCTGCTTATTGCGAAGAGGGAGCTTTGTGAAAAACATTCCATCTTTCCAGGAAAGATATACATATAGATAGCTTACCTGTCTGGGGATCAAGCTGGGAAATTCCAATGAGAAATGACTAGGACGCAAAGAGTATAATGTTTACTGATATACAAACAGGTATTTTAATCTATTTTGTGTGGAAGATATTTGGGCTGACAAATCTTATTTGTTGTTAAATTATGCATACCAGTTGGTCCTTAAAAAATCAGGGTCCGGGAAGTATAAAATAAATTAATTATTTTTTTATGAAATTCAAAATAAATACTTGAGTAAGTACTGATTCAATAACACATATCGAAATACAGAAAAATTTCATGATAGAATTATTCGTGATTGAATCTGTGTAATATTTTCTATTTTTATACAAATAAATGATTGATTACTGATTGCTGAAATCAAAATATTTATTTCTGATATAGTCCATATCATATTAGTAAGAATTTTAACTTACAAAACTCAACTCAACATTCAAATTAAATTATATATTATAAGTTACACTACGAATTTATAAAAAGACTATTTTGAAGCATTAAGCCGTAGCCATCGTCGCACCAAAGGGGAAAGGGTATCGGTTCGTAAACCACTATACACAGTAGGTTTATTCAAACAATTTCTAGAAATTTGTCTCTAATGGAGTCGAGTTTCAATGCGTATTTATTAAATCCGTTTCCTAGTTTGAGTTCGCATTACATCATACTAGTACTGTAAAAGTAATCCTCTTAAGTGTTGCTCACATGCTACATTGTAAAGGGCGACAGAAAGCACATTAAGTAGTTGAGTACTCACTTATGCATAAAGTATTGTGTACCAAATTTAGTTTAATGTTATAAATGAAATATGCATTTATGAGTTTGTTAAGAGGTTTACAAATTTCTGACACCGATTGATCACTGGCCACTCTATGAGCCATTGAAAAATTAAAAATATGTCTTACGTTTCTATCTCCTACGGGTAGACAAAATCAATGGTCGCGTGACACAAAAGGTCATGTAAAGCCATAAGTTTAAGTTACCAGAAATATTGACAATTTTTTAGTTTAAATATAAAAAATTTTGTAAGTTAAATCTTATTCCCTTGATTGACTTTTACTATCTCCACGGAAAGACAAGCACCAGGCAAATCCTGTTTTTTCATCGATCCATGATCAGTTTGGAAGGAATATAAAAGTATATTATTTGTATTTTGTTACAGAAACCTTCACAAATATACATACGGAAAATGAGTGCGAGTAAACTACAAAATATCCCATTACATTTATTTATACACCAACATTCGAACAGTTGACTGAATGAGCCAACAGAAATAGCCGATCGATATGGCGGTTTCCACAGACAAGACAACGGCGGTTTCGTAGCAATCCGTAGCACTGATACGAACCACTACGTGTAGAGTCCGCGGTCGAGTTTATCGCGAGCGTGGGAAGGAATTTCCGAATATTCCTACTATAGTTTCATTTGACGACCTGCGTGGTGTAACGGTTAACGTATCTGATCACTGCTCAGGAGGTCCCAGGTTCGATCCCCGGTCAGGTCATGATGGAAAATGACCTTTTTCTGATTGGCCTGAGTCTTGGCTGTTTATCTATATGTGTATTTTTTATAAAATATAATATCGTTGAATTAGTATCCTATAACACAAGTCTCGAACTTACTTTGGGGCTAACTCAATCTGTGTGAATTGTCATTATATNNTATATATTTTTATTTATTTATATGACGGAAACAACCATACTACAAATATACTAGAAGTAATTATTAACAGATTGTTGTATTGACGACGTAGGTATGTTAATATTGAAATGCATTGCTTAAAATGTCCTTAAACATAATTTCCGGTAATGTTCTTTATCACAATTTATATGCAATAAATAATTTCACACTCAATATATTCAATCCACTAAAAATGATAAAAATTGTCAAAATCAGAGTTCTGCACAAAATCAACTAGTTATGTTTTTAAATCGACCGTATTTAGAGTCGGCATTTATTTTAATCAAATAAATAGTAATGACTGGTTGTAAATCATCAAACAAGGGAAATCAATATTTCTGTATTGAAAGACTTCAACAGCGGCCATTGTTCATTCAAATCATACTCAACTTCAGCTTTGAAGCCTTTTTTGTGCCTCTTAAACCTTTTGACGACCACCATTGCCTTTAACTTTGAAACGCAAGTTATTATAACTTTAATACTAACATTAATTTAACTACTAATATTATACTGTAATATTAATGATATTTTACGGTATTAAATAAATCATCATTGGTTTAACTGGCTA
>JADGIL010018449.1:28425-55876 GCA_020352625.1 Cactoblastis cactorum
TATATATATATATATATATACCATACCTAACAACCCACTTATGAGTAATTTTTTGTTTTGTATGTAACATTATTTATTTAAATATAGGTTTACAGGCACTTATAGGTGTTTAAAGTAATTAATTTAGTATAATGGTTGTATTTTATAACGAAAAGAAAATAAATTATGATTACCCAAACTGCACACTTTTTAAGTCATAATTAAATGAAAATACCTTTAATTACCAAAGTAATTTCTTCCCGTAAGTATAATTATTTTCAAAGTCAGATAAATTCTCGTTTTTAATCGCCTGGAGGCTTCACTCTTTATCAAAAGAGTGCGAAATATAATTCTTAACTTATATTTGCGAATCTTCAAAGAAGGCACCATCTTGGCCGTTGACCCCGCGAATCAATACTGTATAAGTACTTTAAAATGATGGCAACGAATGTTGTTGAACTCAAAATTGCCTTCCAACCTCAGAGTGAATGTAAAAAAATGTTTTATATCCCTTTCCACTTTTAATTCATAAAGCTTTATATCAACATAAAAAAAAATATTTGCTTCCTTAAATTCCAAAGTATCCTAATTTATTTTTCAATTTAAACCTTGTCTATGAATTTGTTTGTCTTATTTTTAGCTAATTTCCAGTCGTTTCTAAGTACTTTATTCTTGATAATGAATAAAGTTTCATAAAGATCTTGCTTTAATGAGTGCCGAAGCGAGAAAGCGTACCATAAAACCTGTCAGGAACGTCTGGGTTATAATAACTAAAAAAATTGAATTAAGTGTCATTTGTTCATATGATTCGATCAGTTAATTACATTTACAATAATTTTAAGTAATATCATTATATATTACATCAAAGAGACGTTAAAACTAGACAACTTGTTTAAATTAAAAGCACTATCCCAACGAAGGCCTATTTTTGTAGCAGATTATACGAGTGAATACTTTTATACTGGCTATAAAACGAAAGAAATACGTAGAATATGTAAACTTCCTACGAAAATTGTAAACAGGGGATTTTCTCATAAGCTGATGAGCTAGCAACCTGTCATTATATCTGACTATCCGTTCCATTAATAAGCCCAATTTTGAACTAAACTTAGCCTTTGTCTCTCATGATATCTGGCTCTTGTCTACCCCATATAAAAAGACGTGATACTGTACCTAAATTCACGAGCGAGTTGGGAACACAAAACATTTCTGTGGAACTAGACATGAGATAACATTAGGAATTCTCCGGAATTTTCACTAGGAGCATTCCGAACACAGTACTGTATCGATTCTAGTTCTGAGTTTGTTGAACCCATCTACCCATTTCTAGACAACTACAAAAGTACATACATAGTTCAACAAGGGTACATAGTCTCTCATTCGATGAAACCACACTCTAGAGTAGTTTTAATTGCTTTTCTGAGTAAAAATAAAGACGAATAATTGAATTGGATTATAAAGTATTTTTTTTGTAATCTGCTTTATAAAAATATAGGTTGATATATAATAAACAAATATATCACACAGACTGAATAAGCCCCAAAGTGAGTTGGAGACTTGTTACGTGAAATGAACAACCAAGACCGAGGCAAAACAAAAGAAAATGTTATTTCGAAATGATTAACATACCCATCCACTCCGTAGATGAAAAAGAAAGAAAATTATGACCTGAACGGAGATTGAATCTTCCGAGAGGATGGGTATGTTAATCATTTCGTTAATTAAATGTCTAGGTATATATCTCGAGGGTGAATAACTGAGAATAAATAACGTAACTATGTGGTTTCTTTTTTTCTTTAAATGCAAGCTCAAATATTATTTGCCAAAAGTAAAGTAATTAGGGATATAAAGCACAGAATTATTTTGAATAATTCAAATATCAAATAAAAATGTAATAAAAAATGTATTTTGCATTGAAAATAAATATTGAATTTCGTTTTTACTAGAGCCGTATACTGGTTATAATTAATCAATAGAATTATACCCCTTTATGTAATATAAGATTTATGAGGTCGCATACTAAAACGGAATGTTATATAAAATTCTATATTTGGTCGAGGTAACATTTTATGTTGCTATTAGTTACTTAAGTTCTAGGTTAATTACTTGGATAAGTATAATAAGCGCGTAAGAATCCATAAAATTAGCTTTAGCATTACAAATAATATGACTACTTAGCATGCTTCTATGAGAAGCATTGTAGTTAAAATCTTTAAAAGTTGCTCTCATCTTATAAGTGATTTGATATGAACAAACTGACCGTTACAGAAGCGTTGCCGACCTATACATAACCTCTGCACTCCTCATTTGGGGAGGGCGAAGAAGTTGGGCCTCCGGCTCTCCCAATCACCGGACGGAGCATGGCGGCTGATAGCCGCCATTCAGGCGTCGGTCTTTTGTGGGTGTGTGGTACTTCCCCCGACGAGCCGGCCCATTCATGCTGCAGGCTATCAAAGCAAGCAGCAGGCTCCACACCACTACAAGTAGTGTCTCCATACCACTACAAAGTAGTGGCTCTATACCACATAAAAAAATATATTTATTTAGTTCTTCATTACTTTTTCCTAATATAAAATAAAAGTAAGTAAACGCGAAAGCTAGCCATTGAATTTGAGAATACTTGATTCATACCAAATCTCGTTATTTGTATGTTGCATAATTCATTAGATTTATTTTTATGAGTGGGGCAATGAATTTATCACAAACCTTCTACCACAATATATTCTGCTGATAAAACAAAACAAAAGGAATTTAACCTACATCTGTCTAATAAAAGGGGGTTACCATTTTAAAATTAGCAAGGCCGTAACAATAGAAAGTTGTGAGTAAGATAGTCACGTCGCCTGTCATAGACATTTTCATATTCCGCAGCAAAATGGCTGCCAGTCGGCCTGAATGGAGTTGAGACGAAGCATAATAGGCTGGTCGGGGAATAGATCCGAGCTACAACTTTAATAAGACTTTTTCAGATAAAGTAACTAACGTTTCAAAACCTAAAGATGTTTTTTTTTATTATTACTGTTATATTTTAGTACTAGCGAAGTTTTTTTGTAATATTACCTTTCTTTTGAATCACTATCTATTTAAAAAACCGCATCAAAATCCGTTGCGTAATTTTACTCGTAGAGACCTAAGCATACATAAGTACAGACAGTGGAAAGCGACTTTGTTTTATCATATGTAGTGATTCTGAAATTTCAATCCCAACATCGCATTGTAAAGCCACTTTTTCATAAACATTTTTTTGTAAGGAAACTGGATGACAACGGTTTTATTTAATACGTCGTGTCAACGAGGATGACGAGACGTTCTACCGTTGATGTTAATAAAAAATAAGAACCTTATTAACATTCAATTTCTACTTGAAATATACAGAATTAATATAAAAAACTAATTTAATATTTATGACCTATTGATTACATTAAAATTTAGACATACTTACATATATTTTAATTTGCAAAGCTTTTAAATTAAACAAACTCGCAAGTAATATTCACAATCATATCATAATTTATCTAGTTTATTACTTGTGGAACTAATACATAGCTACTACATACATATACTAGCAAAGTTTTCTTAACGTTATAAGTGTTAAGACTTAACACTTAAAAATTAATACGAAAACGTATATACTTTTTAAATACTTTTCGGTTATCTTGTTTCAAACTCATTTTTTCTCAAAATTTCACACAGATTTAGTACTTTTTCATGGATAATAGACGGTAATAAAAAATGGCGTGAATCAATAGCCGTTAGTGGTTTGCATGGGTCATAGCGGGTGTTGGTACCAGCCTTCAGACTTGACAGACCTAATTCTGCAATCAATATCTTCATGTTTTTGTTCCTTAAATTTTATTAGGTTGACTTCATATCTGAATGGATACCTTAGGTCGGGATTTCTGTGAAATTCTACAATATAAATCACGAAATAATATGAAATGTTATGGAATTTTGATAGTATTACTATGATTTTTTCAATTTTGATAGTCGATGTACATTTTATGAATTCTTACATTACGATGTTGAATTACTTCTTGATTATGTTGACATTAGTGACGATAACTTCAGTCTTCGTAATAGTTCCGATTTTTCTAAAAGTAATGACAGGATTTTCAAAGTATCATGTTCTTAAAAGTGCTTAATTAAACAAATTTATAATAATTTGAAACCATTTGTAAAAAATTCCAGGCAAGTGCAAGTCGGACTCGCGCAACGATGTTTCCGTACAAACCTGTAAGTGCATATATAGGTATATAAGTAAAACTTCAGTCATCACTATAATCGAGTCATAATTATGGTATTTTTATTGCAAAATGAAATCTATAACATTACAATATGGGAGTATTAAATATCTATGTGATTCGTCTAAAAAATTTAAGGTTTTCGGAATTTTTCCTTTATATAAGTATACTATGAAATATTGCTACATGCCAAATTTCAAAATTCTAAGTCGACTGGAAGTACCGTTTAGGTTTTAATTCCCTTGCGAGTAATTGCGACTTCGAAAATACGCGGCTTAAATTGTTGTTTCTTTTGATTAATTTTGATAGTTACGGAATAATGAAAATGACAACAAAATAAAATCTGTTTCTATTAAAGGCTAAAGCCCGCAACTTCGTCCGACCAATGGATATTATATGAATGGATACTATAATATCTTATCAGCCCCTTGCTCGGTTACAATAAATTATATTCCTCGGGAACCGTACATTTTCCAGGATAAAAAGTAGCTTATCTTTTAATGTACATAGGCCAGAAGTCCATCGTTACGCCAAATTTTATCCAGATCTGTTCGGTAGTTTTTGTGTGATGCGCGTACAAATATACAGGCAGACAGAAAGAGAAAAATTCTACAAACAATCGTTTTGGCTTAAATAGGTCCCCTAAATAAAGAGCCCCTATATATGTTTTTCTTAAATACCTCCCATGTATAGACATAGTTCAGTTACATATTTATTATATGTGTAGATATATCTATGTTTACTATTTAATTTTACGCTTATCTACATCCTCTCAGTATTAAAATCATTGATGTTTGTTTTAGGCGCGTGTAGAACGCTGATGCAGATGTTGCGCGCGCGCCGGGACGGGAGAGAGGAGCGCGTGCGGCCCGCGGCCATCACGTCGCGCGCCCTCTAGACAACACATCTACACGCTGCACTATATACGGTGTGATTACAATTTCAAATTTTAAATCAGTTGCTTTCTTTTGTAATGTTTTGAAGCTTACAACGACTACTTCTGTTGTTTCCAATCACACTGATAAACTTTTTCATAAATGTCGTTGCCAGTGGTGAAGTTATTGCAGACTCGAAACACTTGAGTAAAGATTAAAATCGTACTTCGGAAGACACGTCGTGGGCCCTGAACGCTATCTAGCGTTTGTCTGTAGAATTTGGTTTACTTAAAAATAATCATAAAAATAAATGTAAACAAATAGGTATAAATCACAAAGATAGAGTTAGCTCTAAAGTTTAAAAGCAGTAATAAAATAAATGTTCAAAAATAATGTTTAAGTATATCTAAAGTATAGACAAGCAAATATTATACCGATAAATATTAAGCGACATAGCGTTCGATTATATCAAATATGTAGAGTCAATATTTATTAAGTGACAGTGTGCACATTTGTCAAATTTCCAAAGTGGAAATTAGACTATTCAGTGGGGGACCTCCCCTTCCACCCTCCTCACTGCAGTTATGCCTAATGGAAATTTTTAATAAATACTTTTCATGATATCAATAATAAAATATTTCTGCAGGTCGGTCATGAAAAATCTCGCCCATTTGCTGGCTGTCCCGATCAGCGAACACGTGGTAACTTTCATCTCTCTGGTAGCCGCGGCCACACTGCTCGCGTGGACGACAGGTACTTTACATATATCTACGTTGTTATTATGCTCTTTGATACAAATCATATCTGGAAATTCAAAAGCGAATATCTGTTAATTTAGCTGGATATTTATTTAAAATTGAAAATTAGTATCGAATGTTCCCATACATTGTTCATTCGACTAAGACTAAGATATCGTAACTTTTAACGTCGTGGGTAATTTTAATATACAAACATGTATGTATATGATCACGCATTTTCCGATAGGAGAAGGCCAGAGACTATATTCTTCCACTTACTGCAGTCCTCAAATACTTCCATCGTTTCCTAAACATTAATTAATCTTTTCATACACGCTAGTTGTGTAAGGGTAATAATTTTTGTTAATTTTGATTTTGTGTGTGACAGAAGGGCGTACCGCCCGTTGGACGGCGGCGGGAGTTCGCGGGCGCAGTGCGTGCGGCCGCGCGCGGTTCCCCCATCACACACACCCGCCCATTCACTGTTAGCAGGTAATGCTACAACGTTTAGATCATTTTAAAGGCAGATAAAGTAATACTACAACGCTCTAGATTCTTCTAGAAGCAGGTAAAAACAATAGTGTTACTCAGCTGTATCATTAAATTCATGCGAGTGTTTAAGATGGAAAATACAGTGCTGCATAATTGACTTAATTTAACGAGTAACTAGTCACGAAGTTGGTCAAGATGACACTGAATTTTTTTTGCTGGGTAAATGAATAACTCTTGCCCTATGTGGCATTAAAATGCACAGTCTAAAATCTGTAACAAACAAAGCCTATTTATTACTAAAAGACAGTGTCATCTGGAAAAATGATTTAATCATTTTCATGACATCTTATCCGGATTAGGAATATTTAGCACATTATTTAATTTTATTCAATCGAATCAAAATATTTATTCAGAAATTAGACCTTCACAGGCACTTTTTCACGTCACCAATTAATAAACATTTTAATCTCAATCAAGCTAATAGCATTTCGGAACGACCATTATTTTATGTGTGTATTGCTTTAGTTTAGCTTAATCTCCATCTAATAACTCAATTCAAGGCTATCGGTAGGATACCGCTAGAAAAACTTTGGCTATATTCCGTTATAATATTTTTACTCTGATCTTGAAATGTTGCCAATTAATTACTTCTTTTGTATGACTTACAAATAAGGCGACGTATGTCGTTGTTATGTTAGATACTTTTTCATTGCTTTTATTGAACACTGTACACTAATACTTTAATATTTCATATGAATTTTCCAACAATTCTAATGACCTTTCAAAATTTCGTTTCATAAACTCCTTAAAAATCGTATTAGTGATTATTATAGTTATGTAACACATCGACAAATTTTATCCAACTCATTTAGTTTGAATTTAGACAAAAAGTAAATGTTCAATGAAAGGATTTAAAACAACAACTTTACAAATGGCATTTCCACATTTAAGTATCCATAAAGCAATGTTATCTTTTGAAAGCCGCAAGTCAGTTATAAAGCGTTCCGACAGCGGCCAATTTACTGGAGCCCCAAGCCGTAAGGGACTCCTTCTCACAAGACGTGAACGATCCAACTTATTTGAACAAGAATTACTCCCGATTCGGCCTTGTCCTACTTATTTTACGACAAACATAGCGCAATTACATAAAGTCCCCCTAAAGTAATATGTTAGAACAA
Source organism: Cactoblastis cactorum (assembly GCA_020352625.1). NCBI lineage: Eukaryota > Metazoa > Arthropoda > Insecta > Lepidoptera > Pyralidae > Cactoblastis > Cactoblastis cactorum. The sequence continues at coordinate 35,928 of JADGIL010018449.1, forward strand.
ATGTTGGGGTTTTAGATATGTTCTACATCCAAAAGTCGAGAAATAAATTGTTTACGTATTGTTTAAGATTTTGTTGTTTTAACTTACTCAAATTTTTATCGAATGTATTTATTCCATGAACTATTTAATTTATGTACTTATAGACTTGAACGATATCAATAGACTATTTTTTTATATATGTATCTAATAAACGATTTTTTTCGAAATAAAATCATAAATTTCAGTATCTCATATTTGGAATGCAATGCTAACTGTGCCTTGGAGTTTTTATATCATATATTACATAACTTCTATATTTTTATTAAAAATTTATGTTTTGTAAATAATATTTTTTACAGTAGGCTGTTCACTCGGGGGGAGTTCGATAGACAATGTCCGAGGACTTGGACTCGATCAGCGAGGAAGAACGAAGCTTGTTCCGACCCTTCACACGAGAGTCTCTGGCCGCTATCGAAGCCCGCATAGCTGAAGAGCATGCCAAGCAAAAGGAACTCGAGAAAAAACGAGCGGAAGGCGAGGTAAGACCCTTTACACATCATCTAGATATGCCAACCGTCTTTTGATGTGTGTCTGGTGTTGCAGAATTATCAGCCAATTTTCGCCAAAAATATTATCTACATAGCTTACTGCAAAACTGTATAATACGAGTGTAATAAATGTACACTTGAGAATGTTCACACAATTTTATAAAGCCTTTTAAAGGATTACCTCAACACGTTTATACAGCTCTGACGGATAATTTTTTAAATTATTCCAGAACGATTTGGGGCGGACGAAAAAGAAAAAAGAAGTAAGATTGCTTGCTTGCCCCTTTTACCTTTTTACGGCTCATTTTATTAGAGAAATTTAAGCAGCAAGTTATCGCTTACCGTCAAAATTTATTTGTATATATGATTGCCAGTTAGCAAAACTATTGGCTTCAAATCTTATGCGATAACTTGTGATGCATTGACTTGTGCATATTGACTGCATTTGAAGCATTATTCCTTAAACACATCGCTTTGTCGGCAAAGTAAGAACTATCAAAGTTTAGCTGTTACGAGGAACGAGCGCCGAGCGAGCGCGCTAACAGCTAATCTTGTAGTTGATTGACGAAGGCTTGTCATATTTATTTGCATATCAACGATTAAAATGTTGAAATCTCCACAACGTAATTTACAAGAACTAGACCATATAAAGAGAGAACCATATTGTCCTTCCAACAAGATAAAAACTTAAAATAAATCACGTCCATTGTGTCTTTAGATACCTATAGAAGTGATCCCTTTTAGAAAAAAAAAATAGTTCCTTTAGAAAAGACCGGTCCTGATTGAGAGTCTAATCATTGTAGAGTTTTATCGTACTCGAAGAAAAACCTTATCGTATATATTATTGAGAAGGTGTAAATTTTACGATGTTTATAAAAGCAGCAAAGAGCGTATACCAGAAGTCTGAAACACCAGCACCAAACATTCACCATTATCAAGCATTGCACTGGTCTGGCTCATGTTCGCCGCATTATCATCGACTACATCGCGTATATACTAGGTCTAGCATGGTGACAGCACCTAGCTAGAGTTTAGTGCATAAGTGGAACCACTTAGATGACTAAATAACTTTTATCCAGTAACATTAAGATTGAAATAATCGTGAAGTTTTATTATTTATGGTTCGTATTTTTGAACATTTGTCTGGGCTTGCGCTAGTCTATACCTCCTATTCTGAGACCTCTTTCGAATCGAAATTCCATATTCTAAATTCAAATTATTTAAGAAGAAATTGGATAGCCGGCCCGTTATACACAGTCATTAAGCCATTTTATGAATACTTTCTATAATTTTAAAACTACACATCTACCATGTATGACCTTTGAAAGCTATATTTGACCAATGATGTCAATATTCGGAAAGGTAACATAATAGAGAGGAACAAAAACTCGATAAGCTTCTAGTTTCGCCAGTTACGCCTCACATTCACACAGACAGCACAACTTACACTAATATTCGATTAGATTTAACGCTACCAGACGCTGAATATTACTTTGTAACAATATGCGATATTAAATAAATGAAAGATTTCAAAAAAATATAGGATACTTATAAATATTCTTTCAATTTATTATGCATTATTACTTGTACTTATTTAGGGAGACATGCAATTTATGGCGGTGTCAATTTTTTTTTTTATTCTCCGTGAAATAATCCAGTAATATTTAGAGTCTTTCTACTCGTATATTGTTACAAAGCACATGCTCATATGATATAACATTTTTCGATATAGGCTTATGTGATGTTAGTAAGCTAGTTTCATGATATACACGATCATCAATCGATACCATAGCACGAAGTAAGTCACAGAAATGACGGAATTATTCAAAGAGAAAATACTTGAGAACGAAAATGGAGGTACTGGTGGTATTTGTATAAGATTTTAAATAACTGAAATTGTATCCATCTTTTTTTTTCTCTAACAATTATATTTTTCAAAATTTATATAATGTTTACACTATTGTGAAATTTGACTAACCTGCACCTTGATTATTTTTTAAACAAAAAATAGTTATGTGAAAAATTTACATGCGTTATAAGAGACGTTTACATGCGTTTTTGCAATTACCTTAATTATATAAATATATATGTACTTCTGGGCGAGGTTCAGATCTGGCCGAAAGAAAATCGCTCTATATTGCCAGAATGACCATAAAAATCCATATTTAAAAAAAAACAAAAAGAGCTTATCAAAAACGATTTACAATAAATTATAACGGACTCAAACCTTTTTCACCAAATCATTTTTTGAACTATCAAAAATTTGATTAAAAAAAGCGTTTTGTATGTAGGTGCGTTACGATGACGAGGACGAAGACGAAGGGCCTCAGCCGGACGCGACGTTGGAGCAGGGCTTGCCACTGCCCGTGCGCATGCAGGGCTCCTTCCCGATCGAGCTGGCTTCTACGCCTCTCGAGGACATCGACCCCTACTATCATAACCAAAGAGTGAGTCTTATTTTTCATTCTCTCCTTTAAAACTTTAAACAAGTAAATAATTAAAATTTTTACAAACCCGGACATAACAGGTGTATTATTATATTCAACACGTCAAACTTACCCTTCTTTTTGTGTCAAGGGTAAAATGCTAACATAGCTAAAATGCTCTCGTTTAAGTCAACTTTATAACAAAGAAAAAAATACCCAAATCGGTTCATCCATTTGGAAGGTGGAAGCTATGAATGATGCCACAGAATGACACACACACGTCAAATTTATAACATTATTATAATTATTTACGTCGGGGGTTAAAAAAATAAGAATAGAACCAAAGTATGACTAAATTTTGTGGTTTATGAATTTTAATTATAATTAGCCGAAAAAGCCGAGGCGGTGCTAGCAGCGTTCCACATATTTTTAAGGATATATTAGTTAACCATTGAAATAACATACTTATATAGCTTATTTTGTGCTCCCCTTTCATTTGCTGCAATACCACGGATAACTGACCTAACTTACTGTGATGTCAATTAAGAAATCAGAAAAACTTTAAAAAAAATTGTTAGAATATTGTGAATAAATTGTACAATAATATATGTACATATATTTTTTTCTTTTCAGACCTTCGTAGTCATAAGCAAGGGTAAAGATATCTTCAGATTTTCGGCCACCAACGCTCTATTTCTAGACCCCTTCAACCCTATAAGAAGAGTGGCGATATACATATTAGTACATCCTCTATTCTCCTTGTTCATCATCACTACGATCTTAGTAAACTGCATTCTTATGATAATGCCTACCACACCGACTGTCGAAAGTACTGAGTAAGTACCACAATTGACTTATACTGTTATTTAAAGTACTAGCATATAACATTACTTCGTCAAACAAATTTCGATCCGACCATGACTCAAGACATTTCTTCTTAGGAGTTAGACCATTTCGTAGTCTGCACGCAACTAGTTATAATAAAACATTATTAGCGCTACACTAGTTCGATTTGTCAATAATTAGTTTATCAGAAAATCTGTTATATTTAGAAATTAATAATACAAATCCATACATTTATTGTACTTTACATAGTATTTTATTGAATAGTGAAGTTGTTTATATAGAATCCTTTTCAATATTTAGAATTTTGTTTACCCCTACTGAATTTCGATTTGTATTAATGTCTATGGAATCATTACCCTGGCTTCAAAATAAATCTATCATTACATTACTGTACTAAATATACCTACTTACATACAATTTTGATTTTGTAACGATATATACAGGCTGACAATCTTTCTCATTTTCCTAACAAAGAGTGTTTTAGAAGACATTACTTTTAAAACTTTTCACTATTTCATCTATGTCTGTACATACTTTGTAGGTAACTGATAATTATTCATTGCCATGTATACTAAGATATCTACAATATTTTTCTGCTCACTATGTAAATTCTCAGTAGACATTTTTGAAAGTTTCCATAACAACATTATCAAATCATACATGACAATGTTCTTCTTTTCATAACTCATATTATTATGACATAGTTAATTGAGATTGTTTGTTTTGTCGAGTGGCGTTCCTCAGTGGAGGTGAATTTTTGCAGAGTTATCTTTACCGGAATCTACACGTTTGAATCAGCGGTGAAAGTAATGGCCAGGGGTTTCATACTACAGCCATTCACATACCTTAGAGATGCATGGAATTGGCTTGACTTCGTAGTTATAGCTTTAGCGTGAGTAGTAGACTTTTTATTGATATACGTAGTACATTATTCGAAACCGTTGAATTGTAGATTTTTTATTGTAAATGTGTCATTGATAGAATAGATGAGATTTTTAGTCGAATTGCAAAAGTCGATTCGAGATGAAATATGGATGATAATATAAATTAAAGGATTGTGAAATAGTTTTGTAGTGATGTAGTTATGTGTATTAATCTAGTTGTTGTGGTTGTGGGTATCTTTTTCCAGTTATGTGACGATGGGCATAGATCTGGGCAACCTGGCCGCCCTCCGGACGTTCAGGGTGTTGCGAGCGCTGAAGACTGTAGCCATTGTACCGGGTAAATCCATCAATATGTATAGCTTAGCTGATTATAGAATTAGATACATCTGTTTTAAGATTTTTTACTTTATTTAATGTTATTAACAGTTAATCAGTAGATTGTGTTTTAAAAGCAGATACTGTATACTTACTAATATCTGTAGATGTGTAAAAATAATTCTTAGATGAGATCTGTAAATTTACACTTGGGTGTTGCATAATCATTATTTTGTAATACTGAGTCCAAGCGTAATTAATATCTTTAATTTCCTTATCATATAGCAGATAAACGCTATTTCTTAAGGCATTAAAACCTTTAAAACTGGTAAAATAACTCTATCTGAAACGCCTTATTTTTTTATAATAAGTTAAACTTTACTAAATGCCTGTGATGTGAATAAACGCCACAGTCTTCAATTTGAGAGATTTACCTTCCATTTGCTTTATTTGGTACCTTAGTTGGAAAGTTGAGAGAATATGCTAAGTCATGGCTGGTAATCTTATGAAAATGATAAGGGAACTATGCATCATCGTATTTACCCTCTCCTTACCCGTGCTTGTCCACCACAGGATTGAAGACCATCGTAGGAGCCGTGATAGAATCAGTGAAGAATCTGAGAGATGTAATCATCCTGACAATGTTCTCACTGTCGGTGTTCGCTTTGATGGGGCTACAGATCTACATGGGAGTGTTGACACAGAAATGCATCAAGGTGTTCCCCGAGGACGGCTCGTGGGGCAACCTCACTGATGAAAACTGGGAGAGGTTCTGTCAGAATGAAAGTAAGGCTCAATTTTGTCTCTTTTATTCTTCTTATTTTCTTATTGCTTAGTTAGTATCTGTTAAAATATTCAATTTTTAATTAAATTTAATTAAACTTAATTTCCTGTCCCCGAAATCGATTATATTTAAGCGTTCAATGAGTGAGAGCCAAATATGTATATTCCACAAGAGAGACACACATCCACATTAGGCATAACTATAGTAATTTGTTTCTAATACTTCAGTTATCGACTTGCTTTGTCTGCAATCCTACTCCTACTAATAATATAAATGCGAAAGTTGATGAGGATGTATGTACATATGTATGTTTGTTGCTCTGTCACGAAAAGCCTTTTGGAAAGATTTGAATGAAACTTTACAGTTACAAAGGTTATACATCAGAATAACATATAGGCTAAAATTTGTTATTATTTTATGAAATTTTATATAACGATACATGTCAATTAGGTCGGTAAAAAAATCTATCCCTCAAAGAGCTATTTAGCCCTTAGAGGGTATGCTGCCTAAATTATTAGAGTTACACAACGATGACATACCGTAGGATTATTTATCTTGAACTTAGAACTAAAGTGGCAGACCATATTTCATGTGAAAGAAGCCGCGGTAAGCTAGAATAAAATAACTCCTAAAAGTAAGATGCATAAAACTCTGTCCGTCATTATTTCAGCAAACTGGTACGGAGGAGATGGAGAATATCCTTTGTGTGGAAATTCATCAGGGGCAGGGTAAGTGCCGGCTAAGAGAGTTATGGGTAGCGTAGTAATACTTATTCCTTTTATGAATTAATTGAGTATTCATATTAGTGTAGTACGTTTTACAAAAAAAAACATCTATTACAATAATATACATATAGGTTTGCGCTTAACTTATCAATTAATATTTGTGCCAATTCATTTGCCCAAATATTAATTGCTAAGTTAAGCGAGCTCTTATAAAACTGCATACAAGTATTTTAAGTAACAGTAAAACGTCGTATTACTAATAAATTAAGCTTATTTAAACATTGTTTTGGTAATAATTTTTTCTTTTGTCTTCAGACAATGCGAGCCAGGATACATCTGTTTGCAAGGCTATGGTCCAAACCCGAACTATGGATATACCAGCTTCGATACCTTTGGCTGGGCTTTCCTGTCCGCTTTCCGACTCATGACTCAGGACTACTGGGAGAATCTATATCAGTTGGTAAGTATATTATTAATAAAAAAACTAGAAATCAAACATTTATTACCGTTTGACAGATAATCCTTATTTGATAATCTCAAATCTAAAAAAATGATATTTTCCTCTTAACACCCAAGAGATAAAAATATATTTATGTATATTGAAAAAACAATGTTCGTTTCAGGTACTTAGGTCAGCGGGATCGTGGCACGTGTTATTCTTCGTGGTGATCATCTTCTTGGGCTCGTTCTATCTCGTGAACTTGATCTTGGCCATCGTCGCCATGTCGTACGATGAATTGCAGAAGAAAGCCGAGGAAGAGGAACAAGCGGAAGAGGAGGCGCTTAGGGTTAGTCACTTTTTAAAATAATATCTAAATTTCGAATGATGTTTGTAACTATAATATTTATTATATTCTCATAACACAAATATCGACAAAGCATTAAGTACAATATTTGTTTAAACAAATATATCTATATTTTAAAGTCACAATCGAGTTAACCTTCTGTACTTGCATAAAATAAATTTATATTATGTGATACGTTGTTAACGGATAATTAGACAGACTCTTTTTACGCAATCACTCCTAGATATTACAGGAAAACTAAAGGAAAGCCACCTTAAATAGTTGAAAAGCTATCTTAAAGAGTTTTCAATTAATAGGAAGCAGAACAAAAAGCAGCGGCACGGGCAGACAAGCAAGAAGCCCGCGAGGCGCATGCGCGCGAGCAAGCAGCCGCTGCAGAGGCAGCCGCCTACGCCGAGGCCCATCCCGCCAAGTCCCCCAGCGACTACTCTTGCCAGAGCTACGAGCTGTTCGTGAATCAGGAGCGTGGCAACCAGGATGACAATACGCGGGAGCGTATTTCCCTGCGAAGCGACCCCTTCGCCGACTCGGTGAGCACTCAGCCCACGCACAAGCCAACCGACCACCACCACGACAACGCACGCCGGGCCAGGAAGGTCAGCATGGTGAGTATGCAGCCTCTTCACGCGGACATCTCGCTGCCAATCATTCAAACGCAAACTACTTAGATGTTTTAGTTAAATGTTAATCCAGTGTTATACATAATGATTATTTAGATGATAAAGATAGACTTCTACTAAAATGTTAAACAATGGTGAAGAATAACTGAAGAACATGATAAAAAAAACTATTTACTAATAGTATATGGTAGAACTGAAATAAAAATTTAATTAGCTCTGGTGAAATAGCTCCTTTGTCTGTTATTTGTATTTATTTATTAAATAAACGTCTTTTATACCTTAAATGAACATATTGAATGGTCGGCAGTGGGATGTGTCTTATCTTTCCAACTTGATCAAATAAAAACCCGCTACGCTGCTTTCAGCACAAAGAGAACGGGCTTCTTAAATATACACGTATCTTTCTTAAATTTATATTATTTACACTCAACAAAAATCACTTTCCATCTCCATGCCAGCACATTTCAAGTTGGAAAGAAAGATGATATATACATGTTTATTTTTTACTGCTATAAGCTTCTTTAAATCTTCTATGATGTTTGATCTTAAAATATATAAGAGGTACAGATATGATATTTTAGTAGACTAACAAATACATGGAACTTCAATGTTTATAACCAAATCTTCTTTATTTTTTATTCTATCTACTGTACCTTAATTAATTAAAAAAAATACATTTTTATCTGAACCACAGATCTGTACCTTTTAATTGCCATTTGATGTTCTTATTTTTTAAACCTCTACTATGTTTCTACATGACGCTGTTTACTTGACGGCATGTTGTTAGATACCTTACTTAGTGCTACATTGCAGTTTTTTTTAACAAATGGGTTATCATTGCCATCCAAACTATCATTTGTAGGCTTTCATTGATATAGTTACACGTCGCATAGTATCATTTTTCCTCAATTAGATCTAGCTAGTACTTTTTCTATTTCATTTCCTACTTACGTTGGCACGTCGTTCTGTATATCTGATTTCCAAATAAATATTTGTCTTTTTATAATTTCTTATAATCACAGATCAGACATACAGTTGGAATAAACGATGTCTGATGTTCTGTGTACAGCATGACTTTTTCAATAGAAATCACATTAGTTCAGTGTAGCCCTGTTACAATTCTCCAATAATATTTCTCGTTGGATCAGAAACCTCAGAGAAATAACAGAAGTAAAACACCTTCTAATTACACGGCTTAGTATTTAATACGGAAAACTTTTTAAAAATATCTACAAAATTAGCTTCAATAGACAATCCTAATAATTTAAGGAATACTATTGGAGAGAAAGAATCTATTGTCATGGTAGATTGTTTCTTTTGCAATGTGAGTGTTTAAGACCGGGCCGGCCGAAACTGAACATTTCAACGATGAAGAGGTAGGTTCAGTTCATTCTTATTATTAACGTGCTCATAACAATGATTTAATGAATGAATTTTATAAATAGATTCCTCAATTTCGATTTAGCAACTATACGGAGGCTTCGATTAACAAAAACAAAAGAACAGTCCTCATGACTTTAGAAGTAGAATCAAAAAGAATAGCTACGATAGGCTTAGAGTATGCAGACATGCATGTAATCTGACCCCTTATTACTTCATGTGTTAATAAACAAAGTTACTGACTAACTTGCTTTACTCATATTTTGCTAGATTGTATTTCAAGTTATCATTAATTCATTTACAATAAGGGTTTTAATTGCATCCATATAATTTTCAACGCCCAGGGATGTTACAATTTAAAGTTCTTATTGTACTCAATTAACGTAGATTTTTGTTTCAACCATAATGCCATTTAAAACTGGACACTCTTCATTATATTCTAAAGTAAATGTTTTTCTCACACAACTTGCTTCAAGTTGCAATTTTGTTACTTTATATGCCTGTGTTTATTTTAGTTGATGTATCAATATGGCAATGTCTCTGTTCAACCTTTAATCCTTTCTGTGGATGTCTAGATTTGATCATTATAAAAAGCTTAGATTTAAAATTTTGAATTCATCAAACTTTTGTTTGTGTATTGAAGGTCCCCCACCCTGAACGCATTAATAAATACGGGCAGTTATATGGTCCACTGCGGGAGGGCTCTCAGGTTTGTCCTTCAGTCCTCATTGGTGTTTGTATTCCCCTTCCTTTTCCTGTTAGAATTTTAATTTCAGATCTATTTTCTCAGCTACTTTTCTACAACTCTGCTATTAGCGATAACTTTTAATCTATAGTCCAATAGCAACAATTCAGGGATATTGCCTACAAGTTGATTCCTGCATTGATGCGATGAGACAAGCACTTACCATTTCTCTAGCTTCATTGTTTTTTTTAATTTCATTTATCATTCCTACTTAGATGTGTTTTACTTTACCACTTATGTTTATCAGCACATGAAAGTAATGATCATCGAATAACAGAAAGTTGATTTAGAATTACTTTGAAAACTTATAAAGCCTCTGCAACCGGTTTCTCTAAGTATGACGAAGTACATAGCTATAGTATAGTAATATTAATTTATCAAGTTACTACTCGATCTGAATTGAGGAAAGTTGGATAGATTATCGTAAACAGAAAAGCAATAAATTGAATATTTTGTGAAATGGATACTATTCTAAAAATAACCTAGTAAGTATACGAACATGGTCCTAGGTATTAGTTTCTTATAAGTTAAATATGATGTGATACTGCAGGCTTCATTATCGCTGCCGGGATCTCCTTTCAATTTGCGACGAGGATCTCGTGGCTCGCACCAGATGGCTCTGCGACCAAACGGAAGGCCCCGGTATCCCCCTGGCGCCGACCGAAAGCCTTTGGTGTTGTCGACCTATTTGGACGCTCAAGAACATCTGCCGTATGCCGACGATTCTAACGCTGTCACTCCAATGTCTGAAGAAAACGGTGCTATCATCATTCCTGTGTATTATGCTAATTTAGGTGAGCTTTATTAAGAATATTTCATTCACTATCAAAGGCGATGTTCTATTTTTATAAATTTTGATTATACCCAGTTACAAATCTGTACATATTTAAGAACGATGTACCCTTTATATGTTCCAACATCATGTGACATTTGAGTTTAAAATTTGCATCAAAAGGATCCTCAACCTCTATTATGTACTTATGATGAAATAGAACGATCTAAACATCACTATTTTTAAGAAAATATCATTTCATATTTATTAACAGTATATTTCAAGTGAATTTCTAATATTCTAGGATCAAGGCATTCATCATACACGTCCCACCAATCTCGTCTATCATATACTTCCCACGGGGACCTTTTGGGCGGCAACAAGGCACAGACCAAGGAAGCCAGGCTTAGAGGACGTTCAGCCTCCAGGAATCACAGCGTGACGTCACAGCCCCACGCCTACCCCCTCCCCAGGCAGGACTCGTCGCTAGTTTCCAGGCCTCTTAGAGAATATGTATGTATCATCTGTATTATTTGTTCTTAATATAATATGTATTTTATTCATCATTACTATCATCTTCTAGTATCTTTGCAAATGTGCTAATTTCTCACAAGTCTAAGGTATTAAGAAATTTTTATGATATTTTTTTAATTTTTGCAAAAGCATTTACTTTGTTACATTTTACATTTTACATTTTATACAAATTGGTGTCATGTTATTTTTCAGGAGACGGAATGTACGGACGAGGCTGGTAAAGTTCTGAAACCATCCAATGACAATCCCTTTATAGAGTCCTCACAGCAGCCTAATGTAGTGGACATGAGAGGTAAGTTTTGGGGTCAATGTCTATTTTCTCTTTTTTTTGTGTTTGCAAAGAATAGAACAACACAGAATAAATCTTTTGATAATTGACGTTTGTTATGTTTTGTATATTAGATGTTTAAAAGTCATAAATCTAAATTTATTGTTCTCTTTAACAATTGACGCCTTGAGGATCGTTAAAAATAATACGCGTATTACCATTACCATTGTTCCTAATTGATAATTAACCTATTAGTTTACATTACTTGTTACAGACGTAATGGTACTAAATGAAATCATCGAACAAGCGGGCAGACAGAGCCGAGCCAGCGACCACAACGGTATGCAATCCTCACATAAACTTATAAATGTCGTTGCCTTTGGAACAACGCTGTCTTGTTGCATCTTATTTATTTTGACATCGATGTCCGTTGTTTAAATGTGATAATTTTAATCTGGTCATTTAAGGAAAATAAAACGTAACAGTTGTAGATAACTAAGAGCCGAGTTCACCAACTTTTGAAACGGCATATTAACACTTAAACGGCTAATTTAATATATTTTCTGTTCACCACACGTTAACCAACAATTATGATCCTGATCGCCTATTTAAACAAGTGTTGAGATTTTATTTATCGTCTGTTTAGTAAATCATCTGATTATATCAAGTCGGTGAACTCGGGCCTAAGTACAATTATACTTTGCAATACCAATGAAAACGTATTATATCTTTAAAAAACGGAAAACCGACTTCAATGCATAACCAACATATATTGCTAAAAATAGTTACAGTCTTATAAAATAGAGATTAAAAAATGTAATTAAAAAGCAGGCATTACAGCGAATTTTATGGTTTTACTATAAAGCATTTCCATATTTTATATGTACTTCTGTCAACATGTCATTAAAATCATTTCATAATGGTTGTAGTAATCGCATAACAAACATGCAAAAATATTCAGCTGAATTGAGAACCTTCTCCTTGAAGTCGGTTAAATATGAAATTAAGTTTTAACTTCTACATCTGTAGCGTATTTCCTTTGATTGACTCATTTAAATATTGCTTCTCTGATCTACTAAACAAATAAACAACTCTTATTTTTGACAAATTTTACAATTTATTTTACACTTATCGCTAAATTTTACATTTGCCGAAACACACTGTGACACATACAAACACACGAGGTATTTGCTCATTATGCAACAAAAAAGCATAATTGGCAAAATGAAACTTTTAATATGGATGTCATTTTTGTCGTTTTGATATCACTGAAGTGTGGAGCCGAAGAGTAGTGCTAAGTAGAACAACTGTTTGTTGTTGACTTTGATAAATTTCTGTAGACACTAAAATATCACTTGACCATAACTTGATAATATTTCTTCGGCTGTATCCATATGTAAAAATGTAGATTGGCGCGGTTTTTAACCGTTGCATTTGATTTGACCTTATTGAACTTTATATAGGTACAGAAAGAAAAGATTTTGAACTTATTCACATGCTGCACTAAATTACTTAATCACTAGATAATGCACCGACTAAAATCTAGAACTGCAAATGCAACGTTGCTTAATTAAATTTTAAGAATTTTTTTTTTTATAAATACTGTAACGAGTTGCGTTTTCAGCTACATACAACTTTACCATTGCACTGCACATTCACTATACCGTACATGTTTTTTTCCTGTTTTTTTATTAGATACTTACTAAAGAATTTGAAAAATTGCCCTTATTTTTTTTATGCACGATATCAATGTTTAAATTAATCAATAGACTCTTATTTATTAAGTAGGTCTTTTGAAATGTAACTTGTAAAAAATCAAATAGTCATGCTTGTGATTTTGAATCACAATATTCATATTTTTTGGCCATTTTACAAACTTATTGATCATAAAGTATTAAAATCTTTCATAAATAGTATGCATTAGTACTTATTTAGCTAAACAGAAATATTGCTTTAAATCAGGGTTGAAAAATACATCGAGTAAGCACCGACTGTACGGAGTTGACTTTGGTTTGCACGTTTAATTAAGCACTGATTCCCTTGGGATGTCTGTGAACCCTTGTTCCACACCAAGGCTTATCACCTATACTGTCGCAGACATCGCCTTAAACATAAATGACAGCCGAACACAAAAAATATGGATATTAGTGCAAATTGTACAACGAAAAAGTTACAAGCGTTGTTCTGATTAACGAATTTCTGAAAAAACGAATTCATTTATCGGAACGGTTGCTTACAATTGGTAAATAATGAGCGAATACTAACAAAATTATTTCTGTCTCTCTCTCTAACACACACACACGCACTCTGCTGGTAAACGGGACAACAGTGTCAGTGTACTACTTCCCAACAGCGGAAGAAGATGAAGATGGGCCGACGTTTAAGGAGAAGCTACTGGAATGTTTCATGAAGGGAATAGACTTGTTCTGTGTGTGGGACTGCTGTTGGTTGTGGCTGGAGTTTCAGAAGTACGTCGCGTTGCTGGTATTCGATCCGTTCGTGGAGTTGTTTATCACGCTGTGTATCGTGGTCAACACGTTGTTCATGGCACTGGATCATCACGATATGGACAGAGATATGGAAAAGGCGCTCAAAAGTGGCAATTATGTAAGTTTATTTTGTTTTTATTATTCTCAAAAATTATAATAATCGCACCTACATACGTTTATCGTAATAAATGAAGAAAAATAACAGTACTTCTGGAGTCATAATGGAAGTTTTTGGGCACTCAGATTCGATTCAAACATTCAACGTCTATGCCTGCATTTCAAGCTACATCCTATAATTAATCATTTCAACATAAAAAAAATCCTAAATAAAACAAAAATGTTTAACCAGAACATCTTTTTCTTTCAGTTTTTCACTGCCACTTTCGGAATAGAAGCTATGTTAAAGTTAATAGCAATGAGTCCAAAGTATTATTTCCAAGAAGGATGGAACATATTTGACTTTATTATCGTGGCCTTATCACTTTTGGAGCTGGGGCTCGAGGGAGTTCAGGGTTTGTCAGTGTTGCGTTCCTTTCGTTTGGTAAGTTTTATTTTACTACATATTTACCCGAAATCTGTCTCTAAAAGAATTCTGAATCAATATTGATTTCAAGACGTTTTTGCTAACTTATGATTTTCCGGACGCTGTTAATTGTCTTCCGGAAAATGTATTCACAAAACCTTTTCTCTATTTTATCACGGAATATTAAATAGTTGAAAAATAGTAGCCAATATTTAATCTTATTAACTCGAAATGAATGAACAAGTAAAATACATATGATAAAGAATTTATATTTGATATACATAGAGATAAACGCTTGAATATCTGGTAATTAATTTGTTCGTGTTATATTTGAACTCCCAAATCCGCAGAAAAATATAATAAATATAGATTGAAGATTTACTGTCATTATAGAAAAACAAACTTCAGAATATCTGGGTGAACTATCCAGGTTTGTAACGAGCATGACTCTTTCTTAGGATAATTTATTGACGTAACTTATTGTAATCCAATCGTTAATGACATTTAATTTTCGTATCTCAAATGTTTCCAATAATTATATTGATATTTGTGAAACCAAATATGCTATGTTTTAGAACAAGTAAATGTTTTAGATATTTATCATATTGCTAAAAAAATTCAAAATTCTGTACCATCTACATTGTACACTTGTGTCACTCAACGTCACTCATACATATTAAATGAATATCATAGATGTAAATTGATGTGTATTTTCAGCTACGTGTTTTTAAACTGGCCAAATCTTGGCCGGCGCTAAATCTTATTATATCCATAATGGGTAGGACAGTGGGAGCTTTAGGGAACTTGACCTTTGTACTTTGCATCATTATATTCATATTCGCGGTGATGGGAATGCAGTTGTTTGGGAAGAATTACACAGGTTCTATTTAAAAGAAAATTTAGCATCTCTAAAGAACTAAGCTTCTTAATTCAGCTTCACACTCCCAAAAATAATACACTGGGCTTGATTGAACATTTCATACGGGACGTTGTGGCTTTGTAACACGAGGAGAGAGACTCGGCCGCGGCCGCTCTCAGACCACACGTCATGAAGCTATGCAACGCTGCTTTACAATCATGGACTAAGCTTTGCATCGAGTATATAGATTTGACTTGCAGCTTTGCTTTGGAAAGGGTACTTTCTGCCGCAGGTCTTTGACTGATGGGATCTATGTCATATCATCAGGCATATCATAACGACAGATAAGAACAGAATAAAATAAAGTTTGAATGTAAATATTCCGATGCAAAAGTTGTCAAAATTTTGAAAACTAACATATATCCCACTCATACAGAATAAATCAATGCACATCGATAGGTGACTCAGCACACATTCGCTAATAGTCGACGCAGGATTACTTGCAGAGGTCATGATCTGGCAGGAGACGACCTCTGAGTGATCGTGCGTCGTGGAAAAATCCTTGCAGTAGCATAGGTGAAGCGCCGGTAAGCGAGCTTGTGTGACGCCTTGTTTCACAATTTGTACTTCCAGCTTCGAGTATTCAAATTGGCAAAGTCATGGCCGACACTTAATTTACTCATCTCTATAATGGGTAGGACAATGGGTGCCTTGGGCAACCTGACCTTCGTATTGTGCATCATTATTTTCATATTTGCCGTGATGGGTATGCAACTGTTCGGGAAAAATTACGTGGGTAAGTTAATTGGTGGGAGTGTTGCATGATCATTGGTGTTTGAAGATGTTGACTGTTGACGGCGGCAGGCGGCGCTGCCTGGCTTCAGTTTTGGCAACGGAACTGTCTCTACACGACTGACTGCACTCTTGTTAACTATGTAAACAAGAAAACCAAATATGTCAAAATAAATGTACCATCTCAAGTATTTGTCTCCCTCTGGTTTTATGTTTATATAGTTATAGTTAGTATTTGAACTTCACAGACCTTTACAATACAAGTAAAAAATAAAAACAACATTTAAATAATAGTCATTGTCTGTGTTTTTAACACTAAACTTAATGTGTTATGTAGTCTCTACGAGTATCAATTGACTAACCAATATATCAATAGTAGTCAATAATGATAGTGTAGCAATAAAAATAGTATTTTAAAGTAGTTGTGGGGTGCAGCCAGTCATATATGATGATAGATTCGTGTTTAAAATAGAGCGGTTATACTTCTGTAATTTTTTTACCGTTTATCTCTTACTTCGAAATATGTCCGCAAGTAGAAAACTACATTTGAACAATCAAGTTTTCCTGAAATTCATGAAATTAAAAATATATATTTTTCAAAAGACTTTTTGTAGAAATAGATAATAGTAAATGTATTTAATGTAATAAATTAAACTCGGTTGTTCATCTGAAGCTCGCCGCCCCGTTTGACTAGTGAATAAGTATTGTGTTGATGTGCGTCACACTCTTGCGCTCATTGCCATTAGGATATAGCCATTGGTTGTTCCTTCCAAGAGTTGCAAGTGAGCTTCACACCCAAAATGTTCTGTCCAAGTCTATTTGGTTCCTATTGAAAGGCGCCTCACTTGTGAAACAATATTTCCCAGCTTCTCCTTCATGCATTATTTTCGTTATCCCTCTTTCTTACAGCCGATTTTCCTTGGTTTCAACTAGATTTTATTCATGAGCTCTTTCTATTTATTACCTGCTATTTATTAATACTACTTTCTAATCTGTCGAGTTTAACTATCTATTTATAGTAAGTATGCATGTACGTGAATGCCTGGGTATAAATAATATATACAATAAACTTTGCACTTATGCTTCAATTTAGTTGTATATACTTATTAATATTTGTAACGTCACGTGGCTTGTATTGAGAAAAATTGCTTCATTTTGTAAAAGAACAGTCTGAATTGTGAAATAGCTATATAGATATATGAGATATAGCTTGGTTAGATTATAAAATTTGTTTCGTTTTATGCAGATTACGTCGACCGGTTTCCAAATGGAGAGCTGCCAAGGTGGAATTTCACAGATTTCATGCACAGTTTCATGATTGTGTTCCGAGTGCTTTGCGGAGAATGGATAGAAAGTATGTGGGACTGTATGTTAGTGGGAGATGTTTCATGTATTCCATTCTTCTTGGCTACTGTCGTTATCGGAAATCTTGTGGTCAGTATTATCTTCGAGATATATATTTTTTTTATTTTGCAGAAAAGTTAAAATTATTTATAACATATTATTTTCCAAAATAAAATGCATAATGGTTCAATTGCAGGTGCTCAACCTCTTCTTGGCCCTGTTACTGTCAAATTTTGGTTCTTCGAGCTTATCAACGCCAACTGCTGATCAGGACACGAACAAAATAGCGGAAGCCTTCAACCGGATATCTAGATTTACAGATTGGACGAAACGAAATATTGCTGACTTCCTGAAACTTTTGAAGAACAAACTGACAAACCAGATAGCCATACACGCCCCCGGTAAGATGCCTACACTCAGCTGTGTGATGTGGCATGTGTGTTCAATGTACAAAGTTTTTAAAAGTTTCAATTTGAAAAGCTGAAAATTATCTAAAACATTCGAAAGAAGAGTTGGAAATTTAATATATATCTATATATTTTTGTCAACTAGTAACACAGTAATTCCATTATGTTTATTAGCAGTTCTATCAATTTAATATAATTTAAAATGTGCTAAAGCTTTTGATATTTTTTATTAAAGAAATGATTTTGATCAATAAATGAAACATATAGTTTAAAAGTTTTGAGATTAAGAGTTTCTTAGTCATATAAAGACTAGAGTAACTGGACAATGGTTAAGTCCTGTATAATTTATACTCATAAGAACAAAAATTTATAAAGACGAATATTTTACCGTAATTTTGTAGCATGAAATATATCAGAATTTTTGTTGATTTAAATTTTGTGTAGCATGATATCTGGAAAAATAAATCGAATATTTTGTTGTTGTATTTATTCACGATTTGGTGGACACCGTGTGCTAGCTCCAAAAGTAGAAATGACCCAGTATCAAGTGATTTGTCGTGTGTTAGATTTGAATCTTAATTGCTACACTTCTGTTTGTTATTTATTTTTCATTATTAATTTCGTTCCATTCTTACCGTGAATACTGCCCACTAAAGTCATGAAAAGAACACGAAGTTCCGCATTGTATTTAAGCTCAGTAGCGTTTAATAAAACCAAATACAGAGTTTTATTTAAATTCACGAAATTGAATTATTTAAAGAACTATTTAGCATTTTGTCTCCAGGTAAAACAGTTTGGGGACCACTGATATATAATATCACTACAGTTTATAGAAAGTCCCATGCTGTTTATTTAATTCAGTTTGGCTTTTGAGACCATAATTTCCTAATATATTTGGATGTAACGGCCATTGTAGTTTAATTTTCGTGTATCATAGTGTCATTTTTATTTTCCGACATACAATTGGTCTATTTTACGGGAATATTCAATGTAATACAGTGGCTTTAGGTTACAAATTATTACGTATTATGTAAGATCATATTTTAAAAAATTATATAAATAACTTCTAATGTTATATAATTTAGTAAATTTACTTTTTAATAAGTTTATGATTTTCAAGTTCTATTTTTTCTTTAAGCGTGCATATATTTTTTGAAAAAATAGCCAGCGTTTTTTTTAAAATATTTTTAGTGTAACAAACCCGAATTAATTTAAGATAAAAATATTAATTATTCAGTAAATTGTTAGTAGTTTTTTTGAAGAGTAACATTTAATATTTTATTAAGAACTAATGTAAACTTCATTGTTGCTAAATATTTTTTTTTACATTTTTTTCATTGAGTATAGCATAAACATACTGCCCGCCATGAATTAGTTTATGGTTCCTTCTATATATTTTCTATGTCATGTGGAAGTCACTTTTAAGTTGTAAATACAAAGAAATTGAACATCAACTGATAATATGTTTACCCTTTATTATTCCCTATACTTCAAAGATTATTCAAATACGCTTATAGTTACATAATCTGACCACTTTTCAATTCCCACTTCGTTAATACATTGTTCATAATATCATCAATTTTATAGCTTTTGTTTATTATATAGTATTGTAGTTAAACGAGTATAATCCGAAGAGAGAATTGTACATATGTACAATCAACTGTAACTCAAATTAACCAGCAAGAAAGAAAGAAAATTTTAATTCGGCAAAAAATAGCAATACATATAAATTTACTATTACATAACAAATCTAGCACAGGCCGAAAAAGTCACCAGCTCAGCTATGAGTTACGGCTAAAAGCCATAGCACCGATTTTTAGCTGGTGCCAAAATAATAACAAAAATATATAATAAAATAACAAAAATTAATAAGAAAGGGAGAAGTGTAGGACGTCCTGCAATG
>JADGIL010018486.1:0-18416 GCA_020352625.1 Cactoblastis cactorum
TTAAAAATAAAACCTTGACACAATATAACAAAACACAGACCTATACCTAATTTAAAAAAAAAACACCCCTCTTTTTGTGTCGAGGATTAAAAACCAAGATTTTTTATACCTGCGGCGGCAGCTTGCGGATTGCTATAGGCGGCGGTGTATTGTTGATAGTAGCCCGGGGCCATGTAGCCCTGCAGCGCCGGGTAGCCCTGGAACAAATAATAGTCAAAATTACCCTTTTATTAACTCAGTAGTTGTTCGGTATTCATCCTCTAATGACTTAGCTCAAACATATTTTTCCTAATTCATTATTTATTTAAATAAATAAATAAGTTAAATGTATAGTCGCGAGACTCGAAGGCCACGCATATCAAAATGGTGGGCCTATTGGTGGATTGGGATTCAGAAATAGTGACAGGTTGCTCGTCCAGTGAGAATTCCTGTTTCAAGCCCTTTCCCTTGATTGATTCTACAATCTGCGCGGGAAGAGAAGCAGCTGGCACATTCTATGTTTTTCTTTCGCTCCCAGACCAGCGTGGAAGTTGCTATAGAGTGGCTGTAAAAAATCGTGTCCTACTTAAAATTCCAAAAGTGTTTATTGACATAGTAACCCACTTGGTATTAGAAGCACTTGTTAAGTATATGTACTTGAGTGACGAAAATTGTCATTATGTAGGTACTTGAAAGTTATTACTTTCTCTTCTAAATCAATCCTTATTTTTAATAGTTTCTTGAGAATTCACAAAGTTAAAAACTTCTTGACTTTTTTTTGTAAATTACTAGCTTTTGCCCGCGGCTTCCCTCACGTGGAATTTAGATCAAATTATATCACTTAGAACTATTCAAGACTAAGGTACAAACAACAATCATAAGAGCCTACGTAAAACAGTAGCAATTTATTTTTGTAAATAATATAAAAATTGTTTCATTAGGTTTTAGTTCTTTGGCATAGATTTTTATTTATGTCGGAGGGAGGCAAACGTGCTGGCGGGTCACGTGATTTTAAGTGATCACCGCCTCTTACAGACAACTGCAACAGCCGCGGGGTCACAGAAGCGTTGCCGGCCTATAAAAAAACCCCGCCCTCCCCAAATGGGGAGGGCGGAGAAGTTGGGCCTCCGGCTCTCCCACTCAACAGACGGAGCATGACGGCTGATAGCCGCCATTCAGGCGTCGGTCTTGTCGGAGTATGGTACTTTCCTGGACAAGCTGGCTCATTCATTCATTCAGGTTTATACCACTATGGAATAGTGCAAAATTAGTTACAAAACCAGATATTACCTGAGCATACCAATATCCCATTCCTTGCTGGTAAGGATATGGATATTGTGTTTGCGTAGCAACAGCTGCAGGTGGGGCTGGAGTACTATTAGAACTCTGAAATGATAATAAATAATAATTTTTTTCTATAGAATAATATATGTAAATCAATTAGTGATAAGGCTATCTTTGTACCTACTATGACGTACATTTAGTTACTTGTTTTAGTGTTGTGTATAATACTGTATGTACAAATAAAGCTATTGGAAAATGTAACAAAAATACTAACATCCACAAACATATATTTGACGACCTTCAGGTCAGGTCATGATGGAAAATGACCTTTTTCTGACTGGCCTGATTCTTGGATGTTTATCTATATATGTATTTATTATAAAATATAGTATCGTTGAGTTAGTATCCCATAATACAAGTCTCGAACTTAGTTTGGGTGTAACTCAATTTGTGTGATTTGTCCCCATATATTTATTTATATACTATAGGGAAAAATCACAAAATTTGAGTAAGCCCCAAACTAAGTTTATCAATAAGAAAAAGACCATCATAACCTGACTGGGATTCGAACCCGGTACCTCCTGGTTGAAAGGCAATGACTTTACCAACACACCAACGAGACTGTTAATTTATTCCTCAACCTTCACCAGAAACAAAAAAAAAATGTTACAAATTTCACAACAAAATCTTGAATTCTGTGCAATATATATGGAAATATATGAGTACAATATAAATAACAATGACTGTTTAAAAAACATACATTTTGATTGATAGTAGACTTAAATAATGCTGTAATAGGTACCTGTTGATAAGTTTGCAATGAACCAAGCCCTACAAGACTGTAAAAGAATGCCACATATATGATACAATTGTGAAAGTTGTCAAACAATAAAAGATGAGATACCTAATTTCCATAATAGTGAAAATAGCAAAATTAAGATCATAGCTTTCACTTCAGCTGAATCTCAACATACCTTGCAAATATTTAATTTTTAAATTACACAAGTGAAGAAAAAATGTTACAAGGCAATCATTCATGACTGGACGACTGTTTTAATAATAATTGGCCTCCTGGTAGGATTGTAATATGTCTATGTTTGTAATTTATACTATAGCATGCAATAATTTCAAAGTCAGGAATGAAGTATAACATGCGATAGTTAAATTAATTTCCATTTAAAGTGAGTTATAATTTATAAAAAGCAAATACAAACTTGACTTTCCCCTCCTCCATTTTCTTTGCCCCAGAAACATTTGACTGTATGTCCACTAATTTCCGTATTATGTGTTGCTTCAATGGCATGTGCTGCCGCTTCTTTAGTTGTGAATCTAATGAAAGCATAGCCTTTGTCCCTGAAGACTCTTATATCCTGTATCTGGCCATATTGTGAGAACGTGTTTTGCATTAGGTCCTCGGTGATGACATTGCTAGTGAATCCGCCACAGTAAACAGTTGTGTTAGTCGGTGAACTCTGGTTATATACCTCATCAAATGTTGGCTGCTTGGCCCGCTTGCTACTTGGGGCACCTTCATTTGGTCTATTAGTTGGCGGTTTGCGTGTTGACCAGTTCGTGCGTATAGAACGAGAGCCCAACCACTGACCATTCATCGCCTGGATCGCTGCTTCTGCATCTGCTTTTTTCACGAAGGAAACGAAAGCGTACCCTTTGGATTTGAGCGTTTGTGGATCGCGAACTATCCGACAGTTTGAGATCTCTCCGAAAGGCGCAAACGCCTCTCGCAATATATGAGTTTCTATCTCTGGGGACAAATCACCTACAAATATGTGATGATGGTTACTAGTATCAGTCTTCGGCTGATTACCAGGACTGGTCGCCCAGTTAACCTTCATTTCTTTGTCGAGAAACACTCGTTTGTTCATGGCGGCCAGGGCCGTAGCCGCCGCCGAGTGGCTTGTAAACTCCAGAAACGCATATGGATCGTTGCCGGGTTCGCGAATTATCTTACACCCTTTAACCTCGCCTATTTGGCCGAACAACGCGCATAAGAAATCTTCTGTCACACTCGCGTCTAAATTACCGACGTAGAGAGTTTTTGGGTGGCTTTCGTCGCCCATATTAGCTTATATCGTAATCTAGCGATTACTTAATTACGACTAAGAACACTAATATTGAAAATATACGCTAACTGAAGTTATTTCATCACATCAAACATTGGATGACGGATAAAAGAAAGAAAAATGTCGCAAACAGCGCTTAGAACTTCTCGAAAAACGTTGCTGTTGACTCGTGAAACGTTCACTTTTCGGAAACAAACGCATCTATAGACAAGCTTCCGGTGGAATCAATTTAAAATGGTGGCGCGAAAATAAAATTTGACAAGGAATCTAATATTTATCATCGTGGTATGAAAGTTTTAATTAAATTAACATTATCTATGAATGTTTTTTTAACATTTTTAAGTAAAAAACTCTTTATTCAATAATTATAAAAATCATAAATCATAGATATTAAGAATATAACTAGACTTTTCCGGAAACGAGTGTCAATAGCAAAGTCTATGACTCATCACCATTAATGCTATTTCGTTTACAATTTTTCGTAGAATATACTCCTTACTGATTGGTTCAATAGAATTGAATAGTTGAAAACACCAATCAAAAAGAGAATCGTGCTGTAAGTTTACAGCATAGATAACTACTGAAATCTATTCCATAGTCTAGTATTTATTATTTTTACAGTGAGTAAAACTCGGTGTAGTTGGCCCACGGTTGGCGTCAAGGTTGATATTTATTGATTTAAACACAATATAAGTAAGTGGATTTACTTTTCAACTGAAATATGTGCGTATCAATTTCATTTCGGTCATCATCATATATAAAAGTAGAAAAATATAATTGCGTATTTTTTCGTCTTCCAATGCCATCTTCAGGTCTACTATTATAAAAACTGGGATGGAGACATTGTACTATAAGCCTGAGCCATTAGATGAGAAATATTTTTGCCATTATTAAAATGAATTTTTCAATTTCATTCCTTGCCTTTTCAGGCATTTTTTTGACGTTGACAATATCGACGTTGACAAAAAGAAAAACGTCAAACGGCAAATTATATCAATCACGAATTTCGTTCAATTAGTGTTTCGACCGTCTGTTCTTCCTAAAATGTTTCTAAATCAGTATCTAAATCTTTAGAAATATGTTTTTCTTTTACGAGTTATACTAGTAATTTTATAAAAAGTCATCATTTCATTCAAGATTTTTAAATTGTTATTATATTGTAATAGGTTATAAACCGCATATAAAGTACACGTATGCATGTTGCCTGGCGTTGTAGTTTTGTTGATATCTTCAATTATGTTCTGAAATGACGTGAAAAGGATTAGAACAAAATTGAGACATAATGCTGCCTATAACTCAAAAGGACACCCGTATGTCTCGTGGCCCACTGGGCGGGATAAAGGAAAGGTTCCAAAATTGGTTCAGATTAATTTATTCCGACAAGAATTCTCGGAATTTGTTTCTTTTCCTCATCCTTAATTTATCATTTGCGTTTGTTGAACTTTTCTATGGTGTTTGGACGAATAGCTTAGGTGAGTACTCTTCGATATATTTATAATTAAAGCTTTGTATAGGAAATTCTTTTTTTATTAGAATAAAAATACAATAATGTTGATAAAATGGGATTGTTGGTTTATAATTTATTGAATAAATCCCTAGTCCAATTATAATCTAAATTTATATTTGTAGGTCTGATTTCTGATGCATTCCACATGTTTTTCGACTGCACTGGCCTGGTGGCTGGTCTCGCTGCGTCCCTGGTTTCAAAATGGAGAGCAAATGAGAGGTTTTCCTATGGCTATGCGAGGGCTGAAGTGCTGGCTGGATTTGTGAATGGATTGTTCCTATTATTCATTGCTTTTTTCATTATGAGCGAAGCAGTAGAAAGAGCTATAGAACCGCCTGAGGTAAGTTTATGATTGGTTTTTTTTTCTTTAAATTAATATAACAAGCTAGTTATACATATTACTTTATTTTACACAAAATATGATTTAAACATTAAGCTACTAGAAATTATCATTTTATATTTTAGAGGTGGTATTACCACTCTATGTCAGTACTTTGTTGGAGTTTTGGTAAAAAGGTGCCCAAATTCCCAATCTCTAGTAATAATTAATAACATGTGATTATTGATTGTGTAAAATTACAAAATTACTGCAATCTGATGATCTAAACTTCAGGATTTCATAGCACTTCAATCTCTCTCTTATCTTTGATTGCATAATAAGAATTTCTTAATTCACTTTACCTGTCTTATCTCATATTGAAGCCAGAATGCAATCTTGTCGTATCTCGAAACATGTGTTCTTTTTTGTTGCCTTCTTTGATATATAAAAAAAAAATACTGCATCAAACAGTCTAGGTCTCAATTTTCTATCTTTCTTTTATTTATTTAATGACGTTGAATTTTCGTAAAGAAAAATCCAAAACTATGCGTTAAGTATTTTTTTCTTAATCCAAGAAGTTAGTGGGGAAGAAACGCATTTTTCGACAAGATTGCTTTCTAGCGTCGATATGTACTTAGACAGCCATACAATAAAAAAATTCCTGTACAAATACTAATCAATATTTATCTTAAGTCGTAGTTGTTGCATTCCAAGTAGCAGTAGTGATTCAGTTATCTGAGTTTGTTGATCAATCTTACTCAATGTTATTACTTTGATAATGACCATTATGTTCTTCCGCTTAACTTCATGCCTTGTCATGTCACATATTTGTGACAACTTAAAAGTGTTGCCAGGAATCCGTGAGAAGACATAAGAAAGATTAATGCTAATACAGTCGCAAGCTAAGTTCTCGACTCATTCATAATCATTTGAGCCTTTTCTTGTCTCCTCCTGAGCATAGGCTTCCCTTCGAGTCTGTTATTCTGCTTTATTATGTGATTTTCTCATCCACATTCACCCTCAAACTTATATCATTTATTAGTTAAAAACTGTAACATTGTTATGATAAGTAACAGCGCAAGTAATTCAAATGAATTTCCAATCACAATTATTTTGTAAAATCTAATGTGAACTTTGTAACCACTGAATATAGTGTTTAATGGCGCGGAAAAAGTAGTAGTTCGCCCGCATGCGCTTATTACATTGATAAAGTCAATGTAATCATACAAGAAGTTAGTGTGACGATATTTACAAAAATTCAAATACGCTTACACACACAAATCAAATTTATGAGCTATCAAATATATAATAATAAGCAATCTTGCAATTTTCATGTTAAAAAAATATATTTATAAACATATCTATAGTTTTTATTATGAAAGGGGAAAGTGTGTTTATTTGTTAGGCCGCCTTTTACATCAAAACGGAGCAATGGAATAGTGTGATTTTTTATATGTAGATAGTTGAAGGACTGGAGAGTAACATAGGCTACTTTGAGAACAAAACCGTGGACAAAAGATAGTAACAATTGTTTCTTAAATTTTTTGATATAATCTTTAAAATCTTTCAAATAATTTCTCGACAAAAACAACCATTTGTCCAACTTTCCCGCCAATCGACTTACAACATTGTTGCGCATAGTTAGTATTGAAATTGCATTGATTGTCTTTTGTTATGCAAGTAGTGTATTGGTCACGTATTTTTCTCCATAATTCATCTCGTTCCCTTTTTCATTGTTACACTTACTACTTAGTGGTATTGACTGATTGGCCTCACGTATGTTCAGAAAGTGACCTCGATATTTCTTATTTTTACTTTTGAATACGCCTTGCATACTTTACTGTACCTTTGGTAGGCAGTTTTTTGTCAGGTCACTGTCAAATTTTACCATAAACTAGCTGCTTATTTGCTAAATCTCCGAATTTGATCTTATTTATTAGTATATTTACGCATTCAATACTCAAACTCGACATATTTATACATATAATAAAACTATGTCCGTACATAAAATATACATAAGATAAAACATGAGAAGTTATATAGGGTTTATAGAAGGTAAAGTTTTTTTTTTATGTTCGTGCATTGCACAATTGCTTCTGAATAAAATTTGATGGAGTTACATATTTTTATCGTAAAAGGTCTAATCAGGCGTTGATTTTATTTCGATTAGTTGCAAAGAGCTTGGGTCAACGATAGACAACTTTATCAAAAAAGAGTTACGCGCGGAAGGTATTTAGAATTATCTGACAAAAAAAATAAACTGAATAGTTCCAGAGGTAAAAGTCACTTAATATTCTCAACTACATTACAGGTAAAACACGAGCGCCTACTCCTTGTATCCATACTGGGTTTCCTGGTCAACCTAGTGGGGATATACGCGTTCCACCACGGCCACGGTCACGGACACGGCGGCCACGGGCACAGTCATAGCCACGGACATTCCCACAACAACGTCCACGGTCACAGCCATGACGAAATCGAAGCACCCACTGGCGCCGGCTCCGCCATCATGCGAGGTGTCTTCCTACACGTCCTAGCAGACACTCTAGGGTCAGTCGGCGTCATCATATCAGCCATACTGATGAGAATGTTCGGCTGGATGAGAGCAGATCCGATATGCTCCATGGCTATAGCGCTACTCATAGCTGCCAGTGTGCTGCCTTTAGTGAAAGATTCGGCAGGTGTGCTAATGCAACGGACTCCAACTAGTATAGAACGAGTGTTACCTAATCTGTACACGCGTGTGGTCGGCCTCGCCGGCGTACACGCAGTCCAGGAGCCGCATTTCTGGACGCTGTGTAGTGACGTGCACGTGGGCGCAATAAAGCTGGAAGTGGCCAGAGAAGTCGACCCGAGATACATCACAGAACAAACAGCAAGAATCTTCAGAGAAGCAGG
The DNA here is from genome assembly GCA_020352625.1 of Cactoblastis cactorum. Classification (NCBI taxonomy): domain Eukaryota; kingdom Metazoa; phylum Arthropoda; class Insecta; order Lepidoptera; family Pyralidae; genus Cactoblastis; species Cactoblastis cactorum. Next base: position 8,069 of record JADGIL010018486.1, read on the forward strand.
TGTTAAACATTTGACAATACAATTAGATTACTTCCCGCTCTGATCCTTGTCGATATAACAAATGTACAGCAGCGTTTATTGTATATAAGTTATTAGTGCGATTGAATTAGAATCAGATTTTAATGTGATATATGTTTGTTCAGGCAAAAGTTGTTTTTATTTTATTTTTGTTATTGAAAATCTCATCTTGGCAACTGAATTTCAAAAGCCTTTCAGTATAAAGCATATACGCAATTTAAGTGTAAAGATAGTGGGAAAGCCAAAAGTCCTACGCTAACTATATACATCACAGATGAATTTGCAAAAAAATGGCGCTTTTCAAACTAGGTCGTAAACCCATTAATAAATTATTTTATCATTATTTTGATTTTGCTAAAATTATGAAGTTTTTTGTTTCGTAACTCTAAAACTTTTTACTTCCAGTTATTAAAATGAAGCTAGAAGAAATTTAAAATAAAAAGAATGTTAACAATTTGTTTTGATTTCTTGGTTGGTAGATATTTTTGAGGGAGGCGCCTTCATGACCGCGATCTTTTGCAAAAATAAATATACCTATTTGTGAAACTAGATATATATTTTTGTATGTTGCATTGCAATTTTGTATAAATACGAAACATTCATACGTTTAAAATTTTTAAGTATTATTCTCCATAACAACCTAAAAATATTTATTTAATAACATTCCGTTAACGATTTATTAATTTTTAAGAAATTTGATTTTTATGTTTTTACATTTATTGTATAACTGAGAAAAAGCGTGTGCATTATAAAAAGCCTTTAACTAAATAAAAAAAAATATTTTATAAGGAAATAAAAGGCGGAAATCTAGTAATTTTGTTTTACTTGTTTGATTTCATCCCTTGTTACATCCAACCAAATGCGTCCCAACTTTGATCGTAATTCAAACAAATACATATATTGGGACATCACACGACGAAGCAAGCCACAGTTTGAGAGATGTGTTACGGGATACTATATTTTATATGAAAATATACAGAGAAATACACAAGACCGAGGCCAATCAGAAAAAGGTAATTTTAAGGTAAGGCGGGGATCGACCCCGGGATCTTCGCGTAGCATGCAGGAACGTTAAACAGAGGTCGTAAAGTCAATATTTGTTTAATATGGTACAGTTGCTGCATATCAAGTACAGTTGCTGTATGGATCTCTATGCTGTGGTAACAACGGCGAATTTGCCATAAAAGGTGTGCATTTATTCTAAACGATGTATGTATTATAAATACAAATATTTAAAAAATATATATTTCAGTAGACCAGACTAAGTACTGTATAAGCTTTTATCCTTTACGGGGTAGACAGAGTCAAGTTTTGGGATTTGAAGGCTACAGTTAGTTGGTGGGTTTGTTGATGGTAAGATTAAAATATTAGTCATTAGTCATAGTAAATAAAACAATAAGTTATTTCAAACACTTTTTTACAATCTTATAAAACAATTACGGACTTCATAATCATTTACAACAAAATTAAATAATAGATCATGTAATTTAAGTTTGTATTGAAAAGTATTTTATATATTAAAATATAAAGTAAAACAAGATCTATCAGCGCGGATAAAGTGACATGCGGAAATTGTGATGAACACATTTGATCAAAAACTAATTAATCTAAGCATAATATAATAGTGTATGAGCGACGACTTAAAACTAAAATTCAGGAATAGACTAATAATACAAAAAAATAATATATCAACAAATTTAAAAAAAAACGAAGGTTATTCTAGGCTGGAAATGAAAACAATTCCATGAAAAAAAAGAAAATGAAACCAAAGACAAAACGTTCCAAATTCAAACACACTGGGCTATAAAGGGTTCGCATGCGACTTTATCCGCGTAACACCATTTGTAGTGTTATTCAATAAGCTTCTTAGCTTTGAAGTAGCGACGTAGGTAGAGGACCTGCCACGTGGCGAGACCCAGGAGACAGACCATGGAGAATATGCTGAAGAATAGGACCCGGTTGTTGGTGGACTCTGGAATAGAAAAATTATAGAAACTGCTGTCAATTAAGATAGTTATGAGTGTTCAGTTAAAATAACAATAAAGTTTATATACAAGAAATCATTCACAAAATGTTAATTATAGAAAAATGCGACAACTTCTGCAGTAACATGTAAGTATGTAACACTTACATTTTTTTCATGTTTTATGCTAGTAAAATTATTATTATGTGAAAAAGATTAAACAGAAAATATTATTTGAAACATTTTTATACAATTCATTGAGTAAATTAAGAGTTTATAACATAGTATGCAACAAAATTGCTTTCTTTTGTGTGTCACTATGTACGCCTTTAAAACTACCTATCAGATTTTAATGCGGTTTCTTCATAAATAAGGCGCTTCACAAGGTTTTTAAACCCGTGCGAAGCCCGGGTCGGGAAGCTAGTTTATAATATTAGAATGAATGTAGATACTTACCATTAGTATCCCTCATTTCTTCCTCTCGTTTTCTCATCAGGGTGAAGTCTTGCACGATGGCTTCTGACAAGTCTTCAAGTCTCTTCAGCTCCAATTCCATGGGCTTCAGCTTGGCGGCTTCTCCAATCTGCAGATATAAATCCACACTATAATATTATAAATGGGAAAGTGTGTTTGTTTGTCTGTCTTGCACGTCAAAACGGAGTAACTGATTAGTGTGATTTTTTGAAATAGTTGAAAGGGTGGGGAGTGACATAGGCTGCTTTTTGTCTCTATTCCCCCACCCTTCCACATGACGCGAGCGAAACCGCGGGCCAAAGCTAGTATGTATATAGAAAAAGCATAGCTTTTAACTACAAACGCAAAAAGTGGCGTATATGTGACATCATAGTTTCCAAACGGATGAACCAATTTGGATAATTATTTTTTTGTTAGAAAGGTGACTTAATCAAGATTGTTTTTAGCTATATTTTTAACTCCTGACGCAAAAACAAGGGTAAGTTTGACGTGATTTTGTTATATTGTGTCGGGAGACTTTTTAATTTAATAACTTGTGGATTCCCCTTTTGTACCATGTCTAGTGTACATTGGCGCGTGACGGAGAAGAGAAATAATTTATGAACTATTAAAATTTATTTTTTGAAGGGCAGGTGGCGCCCCATATATTGATATGATAACGTGCATGTGTGATACCTACGTAGATAAAATAAACATTTAATTGCTTTGTCTAATAAAGTTATTCTTTTAAATTAATTCGTCATTAATTACATTAGATAATTCATATCAGCCATTGAACTTGAAAAAGTGTTAGTTAAATTAATTAAATAAACAACAGGTTATTCTTCAATATAAATCATGCACGTTAATGTTACTCTTAGGCGTCGTCCTAACTGCCAACGATCGCACGAGTTATTTAAACGAATAAACTAGAATCGCACGTGCGAGATTTAGTCGCACGACAAATTAAACGCACAATTAAATCTCGGAAGTCATCGCACGAGCATAATAAATGCTTAATAACGATCGTGCGATACAATTAATAGTGCGTTCCAGCAATCATGGCTATAAATCTCTTTTGGGTGTCCTAATTGTTAACTGCGTCATCGCGCGAACACATCTACGGAGCGAGGGTGGAAGGCGGCGCTTTGTGAGCCAAGACATCGCAGGGTCTACTAGAACACTGCTGGACCATCGCACGATTATTTTCATTGCACGACGATCAACGCATCATTTGCTCATACGATCTTTAGCCACGCTCTGTGTGGACGCGCCTTTAGGACGAGACGTTTGGGATAATATTACTATATGGGTTCCTTTTAAGTATTATTACGAAAACACGTTCCCAACTAAAACATAAAACTGTTTTAGTTGGGAACGTCGCCATCAAACGTAAAAGTTTGTCTAGTTTCGTTACAAGAATACAAAAAATGTAATCTTGTGGTAAATATTTAAAAAAAAATGTTATGACCCGCGCTAAAGAAGAAAGGAATCATAAATACATTTCTTCGTTTTTGCACATTATTATTTGTATATAAATTATTTAAAAAAAAAAAGTCGTTTTGAAAATGAATTGGGCATCTACGTACTTTTATTTAAATAATAAAACGAAATTAGATTGATTTTATCTAAATAAATAAAAGAAAAAAACACTATTTGCTAACCTTTATGGTCTGTGATAGCAAGTAAGAATTTATACCATTTAGACTTTGATCCTTATAGACCGGTTTATACTGGTTTACTTTTTGGCTGTTCAAAATTTGTAACATGAAAATGTCATTAACACCATAACATTCATTAAAATCAAACCATGCAAACACATTATGTAACTTTAAAAAAAACAACATAATATGTAACTTAAAACTGCATAAAAGCTTTGTTTACCAAAGACTTGCGGCAGGAGATCGTTGCGGAAGACATACCGATAAAATAAAATATGTTAGATTATATCATACATACTAGTCTATATATATAAAAGAAAGTCGTGTTAGTTACACCACTTATAACTCAAGAACGGAAGAACAGATTTGGCTGAAAATTGGTAGGGAGGTAGCTTAGAGCCAGGAGACGGACATAGGATACTTTTTATCCCGAAGTTCCCGCGGGATTGATTCCTAATTGAATTTCATAGGGGTTCCACGCGGACGACGTCGCGGGCGGCCTCTAGTAATTTATAAAAATTCTATAAAATTTATATACATATAAGTATACATATCTGCCAAAAATTAGATTTTTTTATATTGACACAAGCTGACCCGGGCCCACTTCGTTGGGCGTTTAACCCGATAGTTCATTGCTATTTTGGTTTCAATTCTGTGACGATGAATTTGCTTTTAACCCCTAAAGAAATAAAATTTGAATAAACCCTGATACACCTATTCGATTATTTTTAACCCCCGTCGCAAAAAGAGGGGTGTTATAAGTTTGACGTGTCTGTCTGTCTGTCTGTAGCATCATAACTCCCGACCGCATGCAGTGATTTCAATTTAGTTTTTTTTTATTAAAGGTGACTTATGTGCGAGTGTTCTTAGACATGTTTGATGAAAATCGGTTGAGCCGTTTAAAAGTTGTGGGGAGTGAAAGTGGGGAGAATAACCGATTTTTTAACTTTTTCAAGGGAAAATACTTAAGTTCTTGTGTCGGGGGTTTTTTAAATTTTTAATTTAATTTTATTGTTAAAGAGCATTGGTGCAAAATTTTAATTGGATCGATAAAGATTTTAAATATTTTTTCCATACAAACTTTGACAACCCTTTTCACCCCTTCAGGGGTTGTTGATCGTAAAATCCTTTCTTTTTTTAGCACTACGTGATAATATATTGCTGTTCAAATTTAAGTGTATAGCTTCTATGGTTTGGGCTGGGCGTTGATGAGTCAGTCACCCTTGTTCTTTCATATAGAATGCAATCTTGTCGTATGACTAAAAATTCTTTTTTTGTTGCCTTCTTGCATGTAAAAAAAATACTGCATCGAACAGTCTGGGTCTTAATTTTATATATATATACTTATAAGAACAGATTTTTTACTTACACCTTCATAGTTTTTGGCTTCAATACCAACTTTGACATCCAACATCACATCCTGGCTGACACCTCGGCGTTCTGGAAATAATTAATAAGAACATAACTATTCTTTCAAACAAATATCAAGGTTTTGATATTTGTTTGAAAGACCGCCGACAATATCGCCGAAAGAGAGTTCTCGGCGGCCACTTGCATACCACTAATTATTACCTAATTAGCGGAAGAAGCTACAAATGTTACACCTCTCTGTCATATTAACTCATCATCAAAATTAGATTAAATTTACCTGGTGGAACTTTAGAAGTAAAACACACTTCAAAAGTGTCATATGTTTCTGTGACAAATGTGAATTTCCCTGCAGATATTGACTCTTTCTGTGATAATATATGGCCTTTAGAATCTCGGACCTGAAGAAAAAGGAGAATATGTTCTTAGGTGTCAATGAACTCCTAAAGAATCATTTAAAATAATCATTTATACTAGAGAAACATAGTTTTAAAAGGGTTATACATATATTTTGCAATAACAGATAATTTTGTAATATAAACAATCATTGTTGTAATCAATACAATATCATATATTAAAAGTAGGATACTTGATCTGATTATGTGTAATTTGCCTTGTGATATCTATACAGAACCCTACTCTGTGGTACCACCTAATCAGCACCATCCTCCCTTCACTGCATTTATTTCTTTTTCAGTACTAGAAAAATCTTATCACTTTACAAATTTGTCAAATTACAATCTGGTCGTTTTTATGTCATTTATGTCCTTTACATTTGTGTAAATTTTTTGTCGTTATAAATATCAAGAAAAAATAAGCGAACAAATCTGGTTTGTTGTATAAGAGCCCCTTAAATATTTCTTTTATTTTTTGGTTTTTAGTATTTGTCAATGGAGCGATAGCAGAAATACATCAACTGTTAAAATTTCAACAGTCTAACTATCACGGTTCATGAGATACAGCCCGGTGACAGATAGACAGAAAGCTAAGTTTTAGTAATAGGGTGCCCGTTTTACCCTTTGGGTACAGAACCCTAAAAAAAGAAAGTACAATAAAAGATGAGGGTAATTGACGCCATAAAAAGTGACATACGCCGGTAAACTGTCGGGTTCCGCCTACTAAGATACTATTAACTATACACCGATTTTTAGCAATAATACTGTATTTATTCACTTACTACATAGTCCACCCTTTGACCATCTGCGTGTGTAACTTCATAGGTCCCAGCCACGAGCACATTAGCGTGTAACTCTTCTTTCAGACACTTTTGAGTGTTCGGAGCCAAGCTCCACATAATGCCTTGACTTTCATGCCAGAAAATACTCAATACAAACAATAAATAATATATATCCATTATATTAACTGATTCAATCACTTATCTTGCGATTAATATGTCAGAATTCATAACATGAGATTTCAAAAATAAACATGCTCTTTGTCAACGACCGATGAGTTGGCCCAAAATCCAAAAGAAGTGAAATGGATGGAAGAACAAGCGGAACAAGCGTCACGTTGTTGTCAAAGTCAAAATTTAGATGTTACCATTTCAATGAAATTCCGGATTGCCAACTATATATTTCTTTATTATTTATGTATCACCATTCGTATCTAACAAAGAATTCGAAAAGCCGTTTCAAGAACGTTTAAAATTAAGGTTTCTTAATACCCCTGTGTGGCTCATAATATTTTTTAACTTACATGAATTTTCATAAGCACATTTACATGGATTTTCGTAAACATCTTGAAACAATCTGCTATAATAACTTCATATTAGGAGATCAGTGGATTTTTTTCACAGCAACAGAAAGAAGCAATTGGAAAGATGTTCAAAGATTTATTATAACAACAAAATAAGCTGTTCAATCCTTCATAAAAAAGTCAAGAAAGAAGAAAAGAAATGAGTCAAAAGCCAAGATGCTAAGTCTCCAAAAACATATAACGTCAAATGTCACGGGAAAAATTAAGAAACAATTTCCTAACCTAATTTTCTAAAGTTGTATATTATTTTTTAGTAAAATATGAAATATCTGATTGTAATTATTGGTTATTAGGTGGAAAAATAATTTGGTTGCAATTATATCATGTGGAAAGTGTGCTAAATTTGATAAAAAATATTGATCACTTTTGACAGATTGGCTAACAAAATCTAATATATTTTGATTTAAATAATTCATTACTTTTAAATTTATTAAAATATTAAAATTAAAATAAATATAATATGTATTGGTGGGACTATTTATTGCTGACATTATAGTGGTGGTTATATAAGTAAGTACAAAAGTAAACTTAAGTATGTTTACATAATACCAAATACAGATTCTAACTTTTTTATTAAAATATTTTTTAACTTTTTACTTTTTAAAACTCCCTTGACTGATTATATAGATATGTTGTATATATTACAGTAAGAAAAAATATAGATTTTCATGTTGTATACTTCAGAATATAATTTTTTCTGGGCTTGTTAAGTAGTGGCCTTGATTTTTATACACTTAGTAAAGTCATTTTATCGTGGATATTATATTTATAGATGAATATGTGACGAAGGTAAACTGTAATTATAAAGTTGGTTTACAAGTTGAGGTATGTATTTGCTACTGTGTTTTAGTATAATTTAATTTTAATTCAATTTAATAAACTATGTGTAAATAGAGTAAGTAAATTAAGTGTATATAATAAGTGTATATAATAAATAAAAATATAGTAATTAGTAATAAGCAGGTTAATAACATAGCAACACACTTAGAAAATATGGGTTGGTGTAGGATGACTATAAATGAAAGTGCAAAAGGTTATGGGTATTATATCATGCATAATTACTTCTGGATCTTGGATATTTATCTATATATGTATTTGATATAAAATATAGTATCTTTGAGCTAGTAGCCTATAATACAAGTCTCAAACTTACTTTGAGGCCAACTTAGTCCGTTGTGATTGGGATAGAAAGGGCTTATTTTTCTATTATAATTATTAGTTATTATAATAGAAAAATAAGCCCTTATACAGTAATGCCTTAAGACAGTTTTATCATGAGACCTAATAATGTCTGTGTCGCCACTATTTTTAAACCCTGATGCAAAAATACGGGTGTTATAATTTTGATCCGTGTGTCCTTCTGTCTGTGGCATCAGGCCTCCCAAATGGGTGAACCGGCTTGGATAATTCTTTTTTGTTTAGGTGACTGAGACTGTTGTTAGCTATGTTTTTACCTCGGACACAAAAAGTGAGGTTTTATAAGTTAGACATGTGTGTTGTGTCAGGGGTTTTTAACATTTTTAATTGGACTACTTTTATTATTGTCTTCATACTACAATCGCCACAGCATAGGATTTGGAGGTTGTGGCTTTGAATCCCAATGAAAAGCAATTTTGCGAACAAGTTGTTCATGATTCAAGGTTATCAAATAATAATGTACTTATATGTTAAAATAAACCTTAAATTAAAATTAATGATATGCTTAAAAATACGTAATGTTACACACAATCACTGTATTTTCAGGTGTTCCTTTGTTTTCTGATGTGTCGTCACTATTATTGGCACTGCAAAGCTGCTGGTTTCCAAGTGATTTGCCATGGCCAGCCATACAGTATCTAGCCCATTGAGGTAAGTTAATTATTTTATTACGCATACCTATTTATTTATGTCGGAAATTAGTTTAAGATTTAATTATAGAACCTGACATTTAAAAGTAGGTGTATATTAATTTATATGTTTTAAAACTACATCTTATTTCCATGTGTAATATAGATCTTAAATTTTCAATGAATTTGCTTCAGTATATATTTTTTTTAGACATTTTCTTCATGATGGTTTAGGTGGTGTTGTTGATGTTCCTTCTCATGATACTGTCCGTTTCGGCTCTTCGTTTATTTTGCGAACCGCAAAGGAATGGAGTTCCCTCCCTGCGTCGTTGATCCTGAATTTTCTTATGTTAGTAGTCTGTAGCTTGATTAAAATACAAATGTTAAATATTGATCTGAAAAACGTCTAATTTCAGAATAAAGATTTAGATTTTTAATATGGAGATTTCAAGGCAAAAGTGACTTCATCTTAGCTCCCATCAGGCAGGACTGAAGTTAAACGCACTCAAGTCTAGATTTTAAAAAAAGTATAAATATATATATGTATATATATATAAAATCAGAATAGGTCACTAGCCATATGTACTGTAAAAATCAAAATCTATATTAAGAAACTAGACCTTCAAACACCGCTTTTATTCGTTAGCATATAATATAAATTAGTCAAGTTAAGAATTAGTGGCATTTCGGAAGGTAAGATTTTACGTCATACCTTAAATCAAGGTTGCAAGATGTTAATTCAAGCTCACGTGTAATTTTTTGTTGAATACATTTTACATCCAATAAAAAAAAACACAATCGAGCTTATACAAAAACTCCTACATGTTTCAGTTTATTTACTAGTGCAGGAAGGACATCTTCTAGAACTAAAACTAGTTCTAGCACACTCCTACTAATCCGCACGTAATAAACAAGTAAATTAAAAAAAAAATCGTCACAATATAACAAAAAACACGTCAAACTTACCCCTTTTTTTGGATCGGTGGTTAAAACATACCTAAGAACACTCACGATTTAGTCATTAAGTAAAAAAAAAGAATTATTTAAATAGGTTCCACATACAGAATGACATACACACATGAAACTTATAACACCCCTTTTTCTGCGTAGGTGGTTAAAAAAGGCTCACTCTGAGGTCTACTTGCGGATAACTAAAATAAAAAATTTAAAAACCCCCGACACAAGAACTTAAGTAATTTCCCTTTAAAAAGTAAAAAATATGGTTTCATTTGAGACCCCATCCGAGTATATTTGCAGACATTTGGTTATTCTCCCCACTTTCACTCCCCACAACTTTTAAA
>JADGIL010018523.1:666-13424 GCA_020352625.1 Cactoblastis cactorum
TTTGTGTGATTTGTCCCTATAGATAGATAGATAGACTACACAACTCTAATAAAACATAATAAAATAAAACAAACATATTTCCATAAAACCTAATGCCTCACAGTGTACAAATATCTCTATCAATAGTACAAGCTATTTCGAGCAGTTAATTTGACAAATTGCTCTGCGAGCTTTCAAATAAATCTAATGATAGTGTCTTTGATCTTAAAGGTTGGATAATGTTGCCATTAGCGGCATTGAAGTTTGAATGTTGCGTACGAGGCTGCCAAATTACTGGTGTCAGATTTCGGGACAGGAAAGAGAAATAATTGAGTGCTAATCATTCCTTATGTTTGTGGTTCACGAACCGGAATAAATTGTAGTAATTTGTGTTTTTAGTGATAAAAATGAAACGGTTTCTCTGTAGTTAACAAGGTTATGGCATATTGCACATTTCAATTGACAACTTATTGTTGTTTTTGTTATTGTAGCTTATTCTTATTATTTTATATATTCTTGACAATTTTGAATATTCTTATTAATTTTATTACAGTAGGTCGTAGACATCTTTACCCCTTACATAGTACACAGAGCAATGAGTCATGAAACTTTTTTTTAAGGTAAAGGCCACGCTTAGCTAAAATGGACTTATTGGTGGAATGGAAATTCAGATGTAGTGACAAGTGGCTAGCCCCTCGCCTTTGAGAAGAATCTCTCCTTGTTTAATCTTTTTCCTTTAATTGACTTGAACAATCTGCGTAAGAAGAGAAGTAGCTGCAGCTGGTAATTTTTTCGCTCTCAGATCAGCATAGAAGTAAATTTCTATTTTTTTTTATATAACTAAGCAGTCACCGCATAGATATAACTTTTTTATAAAAATTAATATTTTCTTATAATTTTATATCTCCAATGGTAGATTTTAATTATTTGTTTTAAACGTAACAAGATTAAATACTAAATATTAATAATAAATTTATTTATTTGCAGGTAAGCAAATATGATGATTCCAGGCACGTAAATCGTAACAAAATGTGATAAGTAAATTTTTATAGCTTTATTAAAATATAAATACATATATTTAAAAAAGGCTACAAAGTACTGGAAGAACTATTGAAATTGAACATGAGCAATGTAATTATATGTAAACAAATCATATGAAAAGTATGCAATTAAGGTTTCACTTTTCAGTTATTGATATAACCTCAACTCTCTTATTAGATTATGTTAATTTATAATTAGTTCGCACATTGACAAGCCCACTGCTCGTGGCTTTTGCTCCGAACTGCCTTGGGCGTCGTCTCATGGCCGTCTACCTCCCACGTACACTCTCCATCTCTAAATATCATGTTTTAAACAGTTAGGAATTTATTTACTCCTTTTATATATAGAGTGGTTTGAACGACTGTCTTTTAGGCTTCTAGGGAACTAAAGTGAAGTTTATTTCAGAGTATTCCTCTCAGCAGTGGTCGTTAGAAAGAAAAACACTGGTAGTTTTTAACTATGCAAAAAATATTTGAATAAATAAACTACGTTTTGATGTTAATTAAATACCAAACAAATTTACATAATATAGTCAAAATAGGAGGCCATTTATGAATTGTTTTCTGTTTTCGATACAATCTCTCAATTGTTTGTTAAATATGACGTGATTCGTCAAAAAGATTCGTAGTAAAATAAAACTATACATAAATAAGCAATTGCCTCCCATTAGGGGCAAAAAGAGCTAGAACGGTCAAGCATTTACCCTTATGACGATCTCCGTGGTGTAACGGGTAACGCACTCGACTGATACTTAGGAGGTCCCGGGTTTAATCCGCGGTCAAGTAATGATGGAAAATGACCTTTTTCTGATTGACCTGGGTCTTGGATGTTTATCTATTTATGTATTTATTATAAAATATAGTATCGTTGAATTAGTATCCCATAATATAAGTCTCGAACTTAGTTTGGGGCTTACTTAATTTGTGTGATTTATCAATATATATTTATTTTATGAAGTGAACTGAACCTTTGTTCAATATTATGTAACAAAAACTGCATACAAAAAATACCACATAATATGACATATCGTACGAGTCACAAAAACGTCGAAAATATACTAATTACTTATTATGAAACGATATTTTAGTTTATATAGTCTATTGTACATTATTTCCATGATTTTATATATAGATAAAAATAATTTGACGATACATAACTAAAGTATCCTAATATTTATAACTGTCTTATGTTAGTGAAGAATATTTAAAAGAGTCTCTTAAGGACTTGTGCACTTTTGAGATGATTTCAATAAACTATTATTTAATTTAGTGACTCAGTTGCATAAATATCTTTGCGACAGCTGTGCTACTGAAAATGTTAATTAAAATATTATATGACAACTGTTTATACAATTACATTAGTCACAACAGAATTGTATTTTTAACTCAAATCTGATAAAAATAGCAAATGATTCAAAGTAAGTCGACTGTGATAAGATTTCGTCGCGGATGCTAAAATGCTAAAAAAATATATAGGAACAAATCACACGGATTGGGTTAGCCCCAAAGTAAATTCGTGACTTGTCTTGTGGGTTACTTACTCAACGATACTATATTTTATAATAAATACATTTAAAAATAAACATCCAAGACCCAGGCCAATCACAAAAAGATCTTTTTTCATTATGACCTGACCGGGGATTAAATCCGGGACCTCCTGAGTAGCGGGTAGAATTGTTAAGCATTACTCCACAGAGGTTGCCTGCAAGAAATGACACCAGGGTTGTTTACAACACATTCGATATTCTTAATTCTTGAATCAAAGTAAAATTAAAATATGGATAAATGCAATGATGTCAAATATCTAAGTTTAACTATAATACTCTGATTTCTGAGGTCATTATGGTTTGGAACAGCCAAAATAGAAACAGATGAAAGAGGCTTTTGTGCCATTAAAGATTCACCAACAACCTATAACTAATAAAAGAAAAAAAAAAGATGTTGGTAATAGAAACTTACAATAAAAATATAATATAATAAATATAATTGGGATTTCTGTAGAAGGTAATCTATTCACGTGTCATTATTCAATTGCGCATCAACTCAGTTGGTCTAAATCAATTTGCCAAAGCTAAGCCGAGAACGAGGAAGCACGTACGTCACTTCCGACGACGGACGCCGCTGTATAACGGTGCGTACGCGCACGTGCGCGTGCGACTCTTTTTGTAGCAATCGGACTAAACATGTCAGTGCAACAAGATAGCGTCTCGTTTATACTGAAAAAATGTTAGCATGCCATATTCGTTTGAAGGTTAAGGACTTTTTCTATGATAACACTGTCATCGTCTGTCGATGTGATAAATGGTCATAAAAGGTGACCAAAACATTTAAATTATTATAGTAATAACTGTTATTTATGCATAGAAATTGCATAAATCCTGCACAAAAGAGGCAAATTATGACGAAAATAATATTAAAGGTAAACCCATGAAATGTGTATAGTGAAATGAAATGTCATCAGTTATTACTAGTATCAAAGGGTTTTGTTTTTTTATTAATCTATGAAATAATTAATTGTTTGATCTGTTAATGTAAAACATAAATAAAATGATTTATTTATTATGTATTAAGTACGAAAAGTCGCTATCTTTTCCTACTACGAATAATGAGTTTTAATTCAAGTAAATAATGAATAAAGAATGAGTGATAGCAGATTGACCAAAAGAATTTATAAAAGGAAAATGGATGGAAACGTTGGAAGGGGTAGGCCCCGAAGAACTTATCTTAACCAAATAAAAGACATTCTTAGAAAAGGGCAGGTCAGAAGCACCCTTAACCGACGAGCGTGTATGAAAAGACTGATGAATCTGGAGGAAGCGAAGTAAGTATGTCAGAACCGCAGTAAGTGGAAGAATGAAGTCTCTGCCTACCCCTATGGGAAAAAGGCGTGTTCATATGTATGTAAATAATGAATGAAACGACATCTATTAGACAAACAACATCTATTACATCATTATCTAGCTATGGTCCCACAAAAAGCTAAATCCATCTACTCATCTGCTGTGCTGTGATGGTAAAAAGCCAGCATTGCCCCAAGCCCGTAACTAAAGACCACTAAACCGGTCATTGTCACCTAAATCCAATTAATTTTTTAAACCCTTCGGCTAAGGCCATAATCACCCAGCGGAAGTAATTGAGTACAGCACAACTCGAGAGCCATCGATTCGAGGCTAAAATCGAATCATATCGATTCCTTATGCAATCATTCGTGTTACAATTAAACGTTTTTATTTTTAACTGTTCGGTAATTGAGCTTTGAATGTTACAACTACTGACTGGTTTTAGCATTTCAAACCAGTTACTTAGTACAAATTAAAATTTACTTTCAATTTGATCCAATTATACCCTTTCCACGTCATGCGTAAAATTAGAACAATATTGTGTTTTTTTTAGATTTAATCAAACCAGTTAGATTACAAATTCTGAAATAAATAAAACATTTTACCTATATGTGTGTATAAGCACTTTTATATATAGATATATAAGTTGCGATTTGCTGGTAGTAGAAAAGTTAGAAATGCCACGATGGCAACAGATTCTACAAGACAAGTCTAATTCTTTGTCACTGGCGAACTGATGTCAAACATGGAAAGTGATGTGTTTTCGATTGAGCCTAATATTAATTTTTATCTATATAATATATATTATATTCTGATTTGAATAGTATTTCGCAAAGGCAAGCTCACATTTATTTTGAGGCACACTCATGTGACAATGGGAATTTTCTATTACAAACTAGTTTATTAGCGGTTTTAACAGAAACCCTGCCACGAGACTGAACCACAAAGTTACGGTTGTATTTTAGAGTGTGCACGGAACCCTCGGTGCATTTAAACGCTTTTATTTATTAATACTTTACTTTTTATCTCAATTTGAATTCAATTTGCTTGATAATATATAACATTATCAACTCGATTAGCCCTTACAAATGTTAATAGTCAATTCAGTATTCATAATGTTCCAAGACATTCAGTATTCTTTTGAACTAAATTGAGCAATACCTTACCTTATTATGTTATAAGTAATAAGCTAGAATACAATAGTATCTATTGCTCTTGTATGTCAGACTTTGTAAGTATAATGATTTATTAATAAGATCTTTGCATATATTACCTATCCAATTTGATCTGTCTTTTGACAGCGGCTAATAAGGGTCTGTTTCCACTGACGGAGCTAGACTGTGTGGAATAGAGAACTGCAGTGATTAGAGCCAAATTAAAAAAAAAAATATAGGGTGGGCTGGACCGAAACGAAGTGGGGTATAATTAACATACAATCAAGTCAATAACGTGTGCTCCTTCCTGCTTTTTTACCCTCCGTTCGACACAACAGATTGACTGACTACTTCTATCCGGCTTGTGGCCATGTATACTTACATATATTTAATTATTTAATGTTCAATCTACAATTTATACATAATATCATCCACTTACACTGTACCCTGTGATGCGTAGTGGTAATTTTGAGCACTGTGATTGGCCAATTCAATCCGCTTATTGTTCACTCTGCTAAGCTCCGCGTCAATGGAAAGGCACCCTAAACCTGTAAACTGGTCACATTGTCAGTTTGTAACGAACAATCACGACTCTAGATCGCATTTTCATTAGTCAACGGCCTTGCATTGCAGACATTGCTTTGCAGTAACATTCATTTTTAAAGACCTCGATAAGGATTTAAATTTCTGTCTTATTCATAAAAGCAACCGTCTTGTAATTTTGGGCAGTACATTATTTTGTACTACTGGTATTATTCAAAATTATAATTAAGCGAAAAGAGAGTTTGTTAGATTTATAATAGTTTAGTAGTTTATATTTGTGCAAAACAAATGTTACTTTTATCAAAAAATAAATTAAAAAAAAGTAATCGAATTATCAGAATAGCTTACATACTATATTTTGACTCTGTATACAAGTTGGTATCTACATACTTTGCGAACATACATAGTTTAATTATGTATATATAACGTCAATAATAAATGAAATTCTTATATTTATTACAAATTTCCTGCACCTATATTGGCATTTAATCAATAATTGTCTGAAACAAAGAAACTTCCATTTGCTTATAAAAGGATTTCCTGCTTCACCTAAAATGGATTAAATGCAACTAATGTCATGAGTCTTGATTACTCAATCCATATCAAAGATATATAAAGTGAAAAGCACTTAGATAATGTTCTTTTCAATTACCTTAATAACTCATGAATTGAAGGAATTAACCCATACTTTAATTAATAAAGCTATTATTATTTTTGTTGAAAATTCGATTAGGTATCAATAGTCATCAAATATTTAAAATGATAAAAAGATGAGATATTTATATTGTACCGAGTCCATTGCAAATTTAATTAATTGACACAGACATACACAAAGTAAATACAAGTCCACTCCAATACCGGTACACGGTAACCCACAGTTTGTTCATTTTAATTCCATCGGCTACTTAGAAGCAACTTCAATTACCTCGAGGTTGTAACTGGCAAAATGGGTTTAAGCTCAATAAAATCATTGGTTTGCGAACTCCCACGCGCAGTTCGTTTACCTCCACTAACCCATTACTTGGCGTGCTGTAAGAGCGCTTCTAGACGTTCACCTGACGACGGATAGTTTTGTTTTTTACCGGACTCGCGGTGGCATATGGATAAACATCTCTTATCCCAACGTAATCTCATTTGCATCCTCAGCGGTGACACTTCACAGCCCGGGGCCCGCTACCTAAACTAGGATATTTGGTAAGTCACTGGTTTTTACAAAGAACGACTACCCTCGCAATCATAAAATAGGTTCATACATCCGCTAGAGGACCTTTGGAACCCACAGCTCAACGTGCCTTCAGAAGCACGAAATCAAATTTTTTGGACAATTAGGTGATCTGTAATATTCTATATATTGTAGACTAGAAATGTCAAAAGACCACAAGGATCACGCCCTGACCACTGTACCATGGAGAAAGTCGCAGAAAACGAATGTATAAATCCCAAAATGCGCGCTAACAGTTGTACGGTGCATGCACCGGATTACACTTATCCGCAGCATATACATATACACCTACACCACCGCGAGTCCGGTAAAAAAACTGTCCGTTGTCTGGTGAAAAAACAGACGTATACAAGCACTCTGACGCTGGTCATTAGGTTACAGTTACTAACAAAAATTTCAGACACCAGACCGTTAGACCGTTATCAATCATTCGATGCCCAATTTTGGCGAGTGAGCAATGTTTTGACATACTCATAAGATTTTTAAATCGCAATTTTTTAATTACAATTTTTATAAGAAATTATCTGTCGCATTCATAATCTTGATGTCCCTTATTGATGACATAATGGCACAAGCGTCGATGTAAATAATTAAAGTTAGACAATCTTGTTAAGTATGATTCCATTCCAGTTCTTGATTCTTGACGTTGTTTTCCATTAATCTGTTATTGACCACATTTTTCACATTCATTTCATGGATCAGATCAGTACAGCATATATTTATTTCCTATTTTCTTTACAACCATTCCTGTATTAAGCAATACAAATGCAATAAATTTTTGTCTCTAGATGTTTGTACTCTCGTAGTACAACTAGAATTTGCTTCAAGTGCTTTGCAGGGCATACTTATCAGGCTCGAATTGACATTCCGATTAAACGCAATCGAATGGTTTACCTTACTCAATCGATTTGAGTGCAGCGCACGCCTGTACTGACGTAACCACTGGCCGTGTTTGTTCAGATACAACAATTTATTTCACAAATTAACGCTTTATCGGTACTAAAATTAGATTGGGAGTTATTATGTATGATTTCATTTATTATAAAATTATGAAAGATTTATATGCACCTGCTAAGTTTCTATTTATTATGTTTTACAGCACATGGTAATCATCATCATTAAGGGTTTGTCTTTTGTGGGTCTTATACTCTGGTGTAAATTTTATCCACATTACTTATTTTCTTTCTTTTTTTTCTTTCGGTTTTTATTTATCTTCTTTTAATCTTACGAAAAATCCATGCACCTTTTTTCAGTCTACCTAAAGATAGTATTTGCTTATCTATTACTCCGTAGTCTAAGAACCTACGTTAACTACCTATATATAGTTATACACTAATCATTTAAAAATATCAATCATATAAAGCTGTGTTACCCGGGGCTAATTTATATGACGTGTTTAATATTAATGGCAAACACATAGAACTAGAATTCATAAATCCCGTTACATTTTGTTACCACAATAATGCCAAAGTTGGCACTTTCAATGGTAAATACAAAAGAATACCGGTCATCTCATCCTCTTAACGATGGGTTATTGCTGAACAGGGTCATTACTGTGTAATGTCTTGTCATTATAGTTTCAGAATACGACATGTGCATTTCAAGTATTTTTTAAAGGTCTTTTTATGCTTAAGATTCATTCACAGTTGAGACTAGAAAGCTATGCTATTCTTCGATGGTAAAAATGACAATTCTTGTATGTGTGTCAGGTCAGAGTTCATACAATACTGTTCAGTTTATTTTCACTTGTTGTGTCTCTTATTTGATGTGTAGCGAAAAAAACATCAGCCTCATCAGAGTCTACATCATCAATAGCGGTTTTATTTCTCAAATTTATAACATTTAAAAATTCTTTAAACACATAATACTATGTCCTGTTGTTAACAGATATATCAACAGTATATTTAAAAATTGGGACTAAGTTCTTGTCAGCAGTAGTCTTTCCGAATAGTTTAGTATTAATCCCTATGAGCATGATTACCAAATATAACGCAAGATCTAACTAAGAAGAAAAATAATATGGGGTTTATTATTAAAATTATCCTAACATTGTTTCTAAAGTATCAAGAAATCCCTCCTTACTGTAGAAGGTTGTTCAGTGTTGCCAACGCACTATGGTACAACAGGAAATGCTTTGGATTTCTGAAAGGCACAAGAAAGCTGGCAAGGCCGCTGTTGCATTCTCTTGTTCGGCTTGAGTTCCAATGAGTCATGACATGAATACCACTCATAAGCAAATATTGACATTACAGAAACGTAACTTCATCTAGTAACATTACAAAACGGAAGAGGTTATTTGTTTCTTAGGATAAACGAGCTAAAATTCTTTCAGTGTTCTAATGTCTATTTATAAAGAAAGACTATAAGCAACTTTTTTCGTCATTTCTTCCCTTGGAAACGTATTAGTACGGGAGTATTTTCAGTGAAACCGATTGATAGGGATTGTCGCTATCAATTTTCTGTACGAATCCTTTAAAAAACAAATCAGCGCCGATACGGTCTATTGGAGAACTAAATATTACTTCACACACAGATTATTACAATACTCTGCTTATAATTTCATACATAACGATATTTTTTCGAACTCGGTGTACATATACTATTAGCATAACTTCTATGACCTCTTGATTATTGACGAGCGTAGGCAGGGTTTAAGATATGGGCTATGACCACACAATGCATGGCATTGGCGCAAGGTCTTCATTCAGCTTTTTGTAAAAACGTTTTTGTTCTACTAATGTATATAGGCCTCTCCTTTCTACTTCCACCTTTCCAATGTAACTTGCTACTGTGACTATATCCTGACGAAACTGCTCAGCTAGAAATATTAAATTAAAATACAAAAAATCGGGGCAAATATTGATGATTATCTCCAAACCACTTTAACTATACAATACAAGAAAAGACGTAATATCGGCAACATTTATTTAACAATACAAAGCTAATTTCAGTATTTTTTGTAAAAATGAACGATAAGCCACTTTCTAGTTTTTTGTATCTCAGTTCGATGCAATCTTTAGGTGCTAAACTTTTCACGGTTATACTGTTGAAATGATATTATGAAATGTTGGTTCCCGGTATAATTATTTTTTATTTAAAAAATATGTATAAAGTACAAAAGTTTTGGAAGATAAGTTTACCTTTGTAAAATATTATTACTTCTATCAAATAAATAAATATATAGGGGCAAATCACACAAATTGAGTTAGCCCCAAACTAAGTTTGAGACTTGTATTTATGGGATACTAATTCAACGATACTATATTTTATATAATAAGTCAAATCAGAAAAAGTTCATTTTCCATTATGACCTGACCGGGGATCGAACCCGGGACCTCCTGAGTATCGGTCAAGTACGTTAACCGTTACACCACGGGGGTCGTCAGTAATACACTAATTATAATATTATCAACAATTAAACAAATATGTAGTTACAAAATCATATATGAAAACTAGTCTAACCAAACCCGTGTGAACTACATCAAAAGCGACTAAAAATTATAATCTTAATGTGAATGTCATCAATCTAAAAGAAATCTGCGAATTGAGAAAAATCAAGGCAAACTTGCACTTGCGTAACACATGTTATACAACTTGTGAGTAATTAAATCAAAATACAATAAACACGTCACAATAAATGACTTCTGTGGGGGTACCGTGGGTTTAATGATTCAAACTGTGAACAATGAGCTTTGATCCCACGCGCCTTCATGTTCCAACGCAATCTGAGAAAAATGCGAGAATAAAAGACTAAATGGGTAATTACAGTTGAATTAAATGCTTAATTACCTATAAAATTTGGCAGTTAATACCAAATACCGTCCATTTTTAGGGGTTTTATAAAGTAATGGTATTAGATATTGCATGACTCTGTCCAATTCTTGTGAAGAAAATACATTTTTTTCTCATACCATAATTTTGTTTTGTCACAATGTATACATACAATATAGGCACATAAAATATACTAATCTGATTAAAACTAACGTCAGTAATAAACATTATACCTAACCTCCTGTCCATTCCTTATTATTTTTTGATTGATTTGTCATATTGCGATCGACTTATAAAGCCATCAACAGATTTATTGCAGGAGTTGACGCGTTTTCCATATGAGTACATTTTAGTAGCATACTTTACAAAAATACTATATCTTTTTTAGTGTTTGTAGTGTAAATGTGATATACTTATATCACTCTTACAAAGGAGACTTAAAAAAGTGAAAAGATCATCGTGAATTTTATAAAACTATTAGTATAAAAGACATACCTATATTTATATCGATATCAAATCAAATTAGGAGTGAACTACAAGCTGTGTATACTATCCTGCGCATTGGATCGGAACTGTAACTAACATAGCTATGCAATTGTATGCAGATCTAGCGTGGCGCAACACTCGGCATCGACATTGCCTAATATCGAGCTGTGGCTACACAAGTTGTATCATGTAGACCACCCAAGTTTACGTATTTATACGTATCCAAAACTAGAAGTGCTGTTACTTCTAGTTTTGTATACGTATGTAGTGGTTCTTTTCAATAGTTCTATTTAGATTTTCCCAGTAGAAGACGTCAAACGAAAACAAAAGTTGTATAATCTAATAATTGTGCTATATTGAGCTGTAAAAATAACTAATCTCAACTAAAAACGGAACCATGTTTCTTTAACTAATACCTCATGTGGCGTGAAAATATATTGAACGTACGTATATTAACTTCTAGATGCGATGACGTATGCCTGATCTATTTGATATAAAACTGTGAGACTATAACGTTTGTTCGTGCACCTTTGTCTAGTAAGGCCAGGATCACATAAGAACACAAAAAAAACTAGCGCAAATGCAGAATGAAAAGCATATTACTTATTTTTTAGTTCTTATCTATGAACCGAGAGTCCCAGATTCAATTCCTAGGTCAGATTATCCTTTTTGATTAGCCTGGGTCTTGGATCTATCTTTTTATGCATTTCTTATGAATTAGTTTTATGTAAAACATCGAACTTACCTTATGACTGACTCAATTTGTATGATTTGTCCTTATAAAAATACCTTTAACTAGACAATGTTCCCTATTGATTTCTTGGGCACGCGTTTTAGATGCCCTATTAATATGACACTAAATTTATTCTAGGTAAGATACAGCCAGGCCTAGAACAATTATCTAATTAAGAGAGAAAATCCTAACAACTGCTTTTCAATTTCCCTTTTGTTCTTTCTACAAAAAATTCGCTTCTTGATTTCAAAGCTTCAAGAAAAACAAGTTTAGTATCGCTTTCTTCAAATTGCAAAAGCATGCAAGCTTGTTTAATAAGCATGTATTTGATTAAAAAAATTATTTTATAATTAAGAAAAATATTTTACCAATAGTTTGCTATACATAAGCCTTTATAAAAAGATTCATTTGTATGGTCAGTAGTATAGACGTATGCTAATACGTTCCCTTTGGCCTTGGCAGTACGCGACTCACAATCTGATCGCTTTTGAATATCCTTAAAAGCGATTTACAAAAGTTTTATAGCTTTTACGTGATGTTTGTTTGTTAAGACCTCTCCACTTTTTGGCATCAACACAATGCCAATTTCTTGTAATACAATTTACTCGTATTAAATGTTTAATGTTTGACGACCTCCGCGGCGTAATGTTACGTGTTTTCCCACGCGGAGGTCCCGGGTTCGCTCCCCGGTCTCGGATGTTATCTATACGTATATTCGTTATAAAAAAAAATATAGAAGTATTTTTGAATGTGAAACCAACTTAATTTGTTATACAAATATTAGAATGACAATTCTGTCCTCGAAATTGACCAAAAGATTTAATTTCAATTTGGCTAATCATCTAAAACGTTAGGATATAACATAAGAATATGTTCTTCATAAAACCAGTTGTTAGTTTATTTTTTCAAACCAGTTTACATTATCGTCAGTCCATAAATCTTTTAAACGCAAATAAAATCACTTGGACTTGCTCATCGCGTTGATATTTA
>JADGIL010018532.1:0-20961 GCA_020352625.1 Cactoblastis cactorum
TCTAAATAAAGTCGTTTTGGTATTGGAAACTGGTAAATACTACTATGCAATTTGAAAAATGCAATTATTTTGAAATTACAGACAGACACTCCAATTTTATTTATTTGTGTGATGTGTGATTACACTTATGTTAGATTTTGACGTATTACAATAAGAAATATGTAGTTTACAATATGCCGATTTTGCATAATAAGTCATCCAACAAGTAAAACTCTATCATGTGATCGATCCCTTCCATCGCTTAGATCGCTTGATTGAGTTTTACTTGTTATTTTTTATCTACAGAAAACAGTTTGTATCGGAGACATACATAGGTCAATGAGAAGAATAACATGTTCCATAATGACCTGTATGTACTTCTAAGTACAGATACAAATCAATCTTTAAAATAATTTTACTCTGATAACTGACGTCAACGGCCAACCTTGATCTGGAATAGACTCCATGCACCGGGGAATGCAGATTGATACGCGCTCCCCAATCAAGTCACCTGAGCAGCGCTATATCGTTACGTCGGTATATCAGACGTACTTACATCTCTTATCACAAGTCAATCATTTTATATTTATCGATAGAGATATCGATAGCAATGCTCCGTTGTTTAATTTCATGAACTGGTAATGGTGTTAACAAATATTTTTTCATCAATAATTATTTTTAATTAGCCCTCTAGCTAAATATATGTAAGCCTGATGTTGGGGTAGGTATAGAATAAATAAAAAATGAGTGCATTTCATACTTCTTCTTTCTCGAATTTAATTTAATGAAATTTAATCGTGGTATTGCACAGTGGCAATAATTACCCATAATACATTTGTGCAGTTATGACTACCCATCAGCTACGTTATTCTACACTTCCAGGGATTTCAACTTTAATATAAGAATAAAAACCATAGAAGAAACGTTGACAAATGAAAATCGACAAGTGAAATTACTCTGGTGCATTGAAGCGATGACAAAATCATAATCATTAATTCACAATTACCATGAAGATGCACATCATCACGCATTACACTTCTTAGTGCGTACTTATGCGAATGAAAACATTTTATTTCATTTATAACCGACTTCAAAAAGGAGGTGGTTTTCAATTCGGCAATTATAATTTTTTATGTATGTACATCGATTATATCGATGTACGACGACGTTTCTGGTCCGATTTACGTATTCTTTTTTTATTCGACACAGAATATTTGTTTCAAGTAAATTGTCCAGATTTAGAAAGCAACCAGATAGGTCTATTAAACTAGAGCCTAAACAAATATTATAATATTGCATAAATATTATACACATAATTATAATATTATAAGCATAGAAATGATATTATTTATAAAAAGATAAAAAATATCATTGTTTCTAAATCAAATAACAATTTGCTTTTCTGTACATTTATGATTTGAATGACCTTTGGACCTTACACTTGACCTTTTCGATGTCTGTATAAAATTGCGTGTCTGATTTTTGTTATTAAAATGGTTCTTATTGATATAAAAAATATATATGTTGCATTCCTACTTTCTCTACATTTGTATTGTAAACTTGAATGCGATCTATTTGATCGAAATTCTGTATTATTTATCATTTGGTTGTGTCCGCAGTCACTAAGAATGTCAATGTACTAAAGATTATCTCAATAACTTTATGACACTTTATTAGGTAAGTACACCTTAGGTACACTGCTCAATTAATCTATACAGTATATAGGCAATATTTCACACTTTACACAGTGGCGACATTGGGTACATTTTATTCCAAAATTATTTACTACGGAAACGTGGGTTGCGCGATTGAATTGGTCGCTAATCATCGGCTTGCGCTGAGCACTGTTTCTGCAGTGGTAATAAACGTACCTGACTTGTCTGTTATACATGGCGTGGTCAGTCATGTCTTGATTGGCTGCAGCCGAGAGCAGGGCTGCGTAAAAGTCGTGGGATTCCAACAGAGGAGCCGCCGGCGGCGGAGACAGGCACTGCGGCCTCGCCCCTTGGTAAAAGGACACGCGGACTTTAGAGCGCTCTGAACTGAAACAAACAAAATTTACATTATCTTCTTGTACCAACGCATTAATAGTTATATAAATACTAAAATCTGTTAAATAAAGATTCGGAGAACAATGCAATGATTCCGAGACCGCATCAATAGGGCAAATTTAGGATGATGGTAAACGCATTAAAACGTTGTAAGTAATACAATTGTACAGAGAATGTAAAGGCAATTAAAAACTCTCGGAAGATGAGCCTCTGACTTCATATGGTCGACGACCATAGACAATATACATATATAGTTCTTTTACTAAAAAAGAAACAGGCAATGAATTAGTGAATAAATGGATACTTCACAACAAAAGCGAGAAAATACTACAATATTGACTTATTGAATGTTTATATAAAGTTTATATAGATTTTCTCGCTTTTGCTATAAATATTTAACACACTGAACGCAAAGCATACTTGTATGAAAAATGTAAGCGTGCAAACTATATTTAGTTATAACGGGACACAATCGCGGCAAATAAAAGAGCAGAGTATTTGTTATGACTGTGTGATTGTCCAGCAGATCACAACCATCACATAAAATAAGCATGCCTCATGGACAAGACCGTCCACAATAACATACCGAAGGCGAAATATCTATTTGCATTCTGTTCAAACAAAATATTCGATTCGTTCCGTGTTTATATACGCGCTAGTGGCGTATGTGAGAATGTATAAAAATAGGTGAACAAAACCAGTCTGATAAACATGTTGATATATATGAGGAAAATGTGTTCGCCTTGCACAAAACCGAAAAATCAAGCCTTGCAAACTTGCAATCATTGAGACATTACGAAGCGCGGGCGCAGTCGCGATACATTAACTCCGAAGGTGATTCAATTGTCATATTAGTAGTAGCTATATTCACCGCCCACGCTCTATTACATCTCATAAACATCTTGTTAGAATTCACAATTTGTTGAATTTGACTATGAAGTAACTATTTCGGTCAGAATTCTAGATCTCCACAAATTTAAACATAATTTTTTACAGTATTATGGAAGTATGGAATCATATCTTGTTATTTTATAATTAATTGTAACTGACATTGAATTGTTACTTCTCTTAAAGAGCACCACCACAGTATATGAATTCTATTTTTAATAATAAAAAGTCGTGCAAATGCGACTTACGACAAAATCGCAGATATTATTTAAAACTATTATAACACTAGCTTTTGTCCGCGGCCGTGGAATTTGGTCTGTAGCATATGCTATTCTGATATATTTCTATATTCCTGTAGTTTCATTCAAACCCCTCCAATAGCTTTTTCGTGAAAGAATAAAAAATATACATACATCCTCACAAACTTTCGTATTTATTAGTAGAATATGGAAACTTGCTGATGTGGCCAATATATAATAACACCCACTCCACAAAAACGCTAGTTAAGTTTATAAAAAATGATCAAAACTGGGTAATAATGTGACATCAGCAAGCTTCTTTAGGCAGTGAATCAACAATTTAAGGAATAGTATACAGAAATATATCATCGCACAGCTTAATTGACATAGACTCAAGGCCATAGACATTGTGATCTCATTTGTTGCAGATGTGTAGAGCAAATAGCTTTGTTAGGGTCACCTTGCTTTGCAGGCAAATGAATAGATTACAACAATAGAACTTGGCATAACAAAATTCAGCATCATTTCATAATTATAGTTAAAGGACAAATATTAATGCAATGAAAAAACAGTATAACATATTTATCCCTTAAAGATGAATTTGACGACCCCCATGCTGTAATGGTTAACATATTTAAATGCTACTTAGTAGGTCTGGGTTCGATCCCCGCTCAGGTCATGATGGCTAATGACCTTTATCTTATTGGTCTGGGTCTTGGATGTTTATCTATATACATATTTATTTATTATAAAATATAGTATCTTGAGTTAGTATCCCATAAAACAAGTCTCAAACTTACTTTGGAGCTAATTCAATCTGTGTGACTTGTCCCTATATATTTATGAGAAAAGTCAAGGGCTGTAAGACTCTAATTCCACGCTTTGCGGAATGGAGATTGACTAGCCCATTGTCTAAAAAATCATCTCCTCTATGAACAACTTTATAAATTGCACAGAAAGAAAAGCAGCTGTAAATTCTATGTTATTATTTTGCTTCTAGACCTGTATAGAAACAATTTTTGTCATATTATTATGTTACCAGTATGTTACGGTTAGAATTAGTTACAGTAAGAAGTACCTAAACCTATTCTATATTATAATTCATCATAAAACAATAAGTGTATCTTTTAAGATGCAACTGATACTGTGTTATATTGTGTCAATTTATGAAACAACATAAAGGAAATAACTTTGAGAACATACTTTTATGTGGCAATCGTATAAATGAAACCAGAAAAAATAATTCACATTGTCATCATATAGGAATAGGTAACCAATATCAAATAAATTATTGATGTATTGTGAGATAGTATATAGCCAGTGGCCAGTAAATAAATATCAAACGGTTTGCTTAATTATGTTCATTGTGGTAAATAGGCTTCAATTTAAGACAAATGATAAAATTGTCACTTTAATTGATTGACATTAGTTTCATGTAGCAAAATGTAGGTCATATCAGAACAATAATTACAGATACAGTATCACATCTTTATTCCTTACAGGGTACACAGAACAGAAGAGAAGTGAGATTCAAAGACTCAGCTTAGCAAAATGCATGGTGGTGGCATGGTTGCTAGCCCATCGCTTATGAGTATTCCTACTTCAAGCCCTTCCCTTGATGGATTTTAGCAATATGCACAGGTAGAGTAGCAACTGGCCCATTCTACTTTCTTTTTCACTGCCAGATCAGAAGATTTATATATTATGTAATAAAATATTAGAAGTCGTAAGTTTACAGAAGACTGACGCCTGAATTATCAGCCGACATACTCCGTCTGGTGAGTGGGAGAGCCGGGGGTGCAACTTCTCCACCCTCCCCATTTGGGGAGGTTTTTTACAGGCCGGCAACGCTTCTGTAGCCCCGTGGGTGTTGCAGTTGTCTATGGGCGGCGATGATCACTTAACATCTTGTGACCCGCCTGCTCGTTTGCCTCTCTCTGACATTAAAAAAAAATTACCATATGCTGCTATCTCAATGTATACTTGATGGTATAATGGTTAACAACTGTTCTACTGTTTTCTAGCAATCATCCATACATACTAATATTTTTCCAGACATATAATTTATTTTGACAGGTAATTATTTTGCATATTATGCAAAAACACAACTACTATAAACACTACTTAATGCCAATCTAAATCTCAATTCATAAGCCAACAATTCAGGTAAGAGTATTCTCGAGTGTCACAACTCCATAAGGGAAAAGGCATAAAAGTTTCTGTATACTAATGTTACTTAGAAGTTAATGGTTCATTCATTGTGATATTTGTATTCGCAATAAAACACTGAGATAAATCTTGCATACAAGGATCTTGTGCTATATAACATAACTATAGGTAAAGACATTCGAAGACTGTTGTGCTAATTAGAATGCAGGACGAATATTCTACCAGTAGCCGCGGCAGCATTGGGCGGGTCTTACGGACCACCGACATTAATATAAATAGAGCTTTTACAACATTTGCCAATGCCAATTTCTGTTTACTACCTACATTGAGCGTGATGAGTAATGACCTTGTGCTCCCGAACGCGGGATGGAGCCGAAAGTCATTTTATGTTTATAAATCAGTCCTCATGACGTCATAGTGACAGAATTCTCCGGACAAACAGAACACAACTATCCTACCACTCACAAATTCTCATCATTATACTTGTTTGAAATGTGAAAACCTTATACAATGAATGTATCACTAAATCTGAACACGAAATCTAGAATTAATCTGAGTGAACACCCAATTCGCACAACAAGTATGACGTTATTATTGTAAATAATTGGCGTACCTTTACAAGTTTTCTGTTCACTATCAACACTTTAACTGTGCACTATACAGTTTTCTAATTAATTTATAAAATAAATCAAATACACTACCACTTTTTACGTAGGGTTTGGCTGTTTGACGCTTCAGTGTTTCC
The DNA here is from genome assembly GCA_020352625.1 of Cactoblastis cactorum. Taxonomy (NCBI): domain Eukaryota; kingdom Metazoa; phylum Arthropoda; class Insecta; order Lepidoptera; family Pyralidae; genus Cactoblastis; species Cactoblastis cactorum. The sequence goes on from JADGIL010018532.1 coordinate 6,072, forward strand.
TACTACATCGATCTCGGAAGTCGCGCGCGGTCCGTAGCGAATGAAGCAAAGCGAAAGCAAACGAACGATGCAGCGGCACAGCGAGCGATCGCGCCCGGCTAGTGATGTCACCACATCAATGCTTTGCCGCCGCGCGCCTCTTCTCACAACGGAGCAAAAAACTAAGTAACGAATATTTTTAGCTTTTATATTTGTCGTATTATCTAAAATGCAGAATTAAGGACAAATTCATCTTTCAAAATAAATACTATTTACAAGAGAGGCTTTCACTTCTTATATTATACACTTAAAAATAACATTCATAATGAATATGTAGTGGGATAAATAATCAAGATAATATAATTTTTATGTTTTGATAATTTTAATTTATTTTATGTATTATTTATATTATATGTACCAAAAAAACTAAGTATTTTGAAATTTACTTATTCTCAATAACTAGTTCGATTAGCCAGTTCTACTATCGAACTTATGTGAATATATTTATTATTACAGCGTATTAGGAACGTCAAAAGTAATTTTGTAATCGAATTTTTTTTTAATAACTAACATCTTTCTACGCTGACACCGCTCCGCTTGCCTATCGCTGTCATATACCTTACGCATGCGTAACAGAGATGGCGTTGTCGTTAGCAATATTAGTATCACATTGCTAAAGTGAAATTTGTCTACATTGCCTACGTTACGATACCAATGTTTCAGAGAAAGAATACCATTAATTTTGTTCTAAAGCTCAAATTATATAACAAACATTTAGAACAACTGAGTTTAGATAAGAAAAGATCCCTTATGTAGATAAAGGTGCCTGAGAGCGTTCTCAGCCAGTTAATAATTACTTACATCAAAGAAAGCAAAGAGGGGAAATGCTCTCGTTTCTATTTATTGATTGTTACAGTAAGCAAGGGCCGAAAATACCTATTCAATCTAGTAGGTATCATTTTGTATTTGGATAAATAAACTAAGCTAAAAAGACTGCCACGTCATTACAGATTTTACCTACCTCTTAAGTACGTACTAAGTACTTCCTATGATTGTGAAACGAAATAGAAAGAGTGATCATTTAACTTGGGTTACGTTTTATCGAAATTTCTTAATCATTTGTAGTTTTTTGCAAGTAAGCCAAAAATATACAATTATAGTGTTCGTCCATACAAACTGTTTGTACATGCAAAGGTAACTACGTAATTAAAAAAAAATATATATTACAAAAGTTGAATGAAACAGATGACTGTCCACAAACAGATGTGAAACAGATTAGCCGAAAAATAGCAAAAATGATAATCAACAACAACATACTCAAAATGAGATAACGTACTCGTCTTCGACGGGCGTGTACGGGAAGGCCGTTTCCTGCGCACGCGGTGGAGGGCTGCTTTCTGGCTCCTCCTGCAGGGGGCTCTCGTAGATGAGGGTCTCCACCATAGAGCCCTTGGAGCTCCCAAATGACACCCTGCAAAAAGTAAACTCTAGAGTCTTGTAAAAACATTAATAAGCATTGTTATTAATAGGTAACAAACGAAACTAAAAATATACAAATGGAACAAAAACTCTGCAATTTTGAATTAAGAATGATATATATTACTTAACACAGTCGGTTCTTTTTTGGTTCATGATAAGTGAAAAAAAATAAAAAAAATGCTACCTATATCTTATCTACTTGAATATATTTTATTTTGAATACACGTATAAAAATAAATTCCAAACATGGCATGTAAGTAGTTGGAACGCTGCGCCTGCGCTGAATCGACACTCAGGACCTCCAAAAGACACGCTACTTGCATCACATTCGGCAAAAAATTACAGTATGCAGACAATAAACATTTTCTAGTGTACTTATATAACATATACACATAAAATCGCGACGAACAGAACATTATCCTGTTAATCTTGTCAACAATTGATATGAAATGATAATCACGCTAACGCGCGCTGTTACACAATTATAACGGCTGTATGTGGAAAGTTATTATTAATAGTGTTTGTGAAAATACTTGTTTATTGTACATACATAAAATTGTTCTTAATTATAGAACATCAGATACTTCCACAAAAATAGCAGTTTGTTAGTACCTATTGCATTATATATAGGTATAGATGCCACAGGCAATGCCTTTTCGAAGTAAATTTAAAAAAATCTACCTTTGGTCTCAACTACAGTATACGTGTTCATAATATGTGTTACATTTAATCATTATCTCGCAATTACTAAGGAGATTGATAGACATTAGAAAAAAAATACTAGAATTGCTAGTTTTAGAGGCCATTTAACAAAATAAGTATAGGCGGGTATTTTAGCATTTTTACAGAAAAAGGGTATTAAACCAGCTCGATTTCAGGATTTGGAACACGGCCAACGTTCTGTTGACCTAAATTACTGCATTCAGTGATAGGATAGCGCCTTGATAGCCAAAATTACACTGTCCATAAAATAATTGAAACATAACTTTCACACAACTATCAAGCTAATCAAGATATAGGTACTTCCGTATTTTTATTGCGCAATACTTTCGTGATAGCTAGGTAGATAATTGTAACCTTAGATCAATGATTTAAATTGTATCACAAGTTTGATATTTTCACGGATGAAAATTATAGATATTATAGACGTACGAGTTCTATCGATAGAGGTTTAATATATCAGCATAAATAAAATTACCTACTAGAACTCGTACGTCAATAACTAGGACGCAACTTTTTTGTTTGTTTAGGTCATCGGTTTATTAGGTCTTTGAGTATAAATTACTTATAAGTATGAGGTAGGTAACATTTAAGCCAGTGGCGGTGCAAGGTCTAGATAAAATGTGGGCAAGGTACGTTTTGCAAAGCCCTCTGATGGTGGGGAAAAAGGACCATAAATAAGATGCACTGAAAAGTGCCGAAGGAGTCTCTGATTTATAAATTTTTAAAAATATCTTATTGTCGCGTACCTTTAGATTAAAAAACATTTTTAGATTCCTCTAGATGCACACAAATGCACACAAACACGTGCACACGTACTTGTGTATGCATAATAATGTTTTTTATTAACCTGTTATTACAATTACTTTATAGTTGTAGTTGTAAAATAAGTAGCTCAAAGATTTACTTTTTACAAGTAAATCAAATAATAAGATTTAGTATAAGCGTTGAGACAAGAGATAATGTCCGATTATAATCCTCCGATAACATTAGATATGTCATGGACATAAAAATATATATATTTTAATTCATCACAAAAGCGCCGCAACCATTTGATGGTCATCAACTGACATTTCCTTCCTTGACATCGCAGGACTGTCTTATTTATTTTGGCTTCATAAAATGTTTGGCGAAAGCATTAATGATTAAAAATAATGCAATACGAGTTTGAGCAAAACGGTTCGCAAATTACCAATTTTTTCTCAAGTATTATAAAATATATAACACAAGAAATACGTTTTTATAATAATCATGTCAAATAAGAAGAAAAAACATTATAGAAAAATTCGTTTCTTAACTTTTCCTACTGGTATGTGCCTGCTGCAAGCTTTTTAGCCTGCAGCATGAATGGGCCGGCTCATTCGGGATAGTACCACACTCCCATAGAAGACCGACGCCTGAATGGCGGCTATCAGCCGCCATGCTCCGTCCGATGAGTGGGAGAGCCGGAGGCCCAACTTCCCCGCCATCGCCATTTGTGGATAGCTTTTTAAAGGCGGCAACACTTTTGTGGCCCCACGGGTATTGCAGATGTCTATGAGCGGCGGTGATCACTTAACATCATGTGACCTGCATACTCGTTTGCCTCCCTTTTACATAAAAAAACAACTAAAACATTGGCAAAAATCAGCTTTGGTTGCATTTTAAAAAAAAAACTTAAAAAAAATGAGTCTTTCAAGTTTTGTGTGTCTCTCGTCTCGTCTTATTTACATTTTGATTTGACATTGTTTTTACCTACCAATTATTTAAGGAAATCTTGAGAAAACCTATAATACTTATTTGCAATTTACGCTCGAATACGTGAGTAATTTTTTATTATAATATTTATCCATACAGTACACCTAGTATATTTTCTTTGCATACTAGTTTTCTTATCATTATATTTTTTCTTGTATTGTTTCAAAACGTTGATTTATATATTTGTATCCAAAGTACTGTTAAAATTGTAAAAATCTTCCAGACTGACTAACGAATTCGTGGTTAAATCCGATTGTGATGAAATTTGGAATTGAGATAGTTTAATACTAAAAACCGTATTAAAAATCAAAGATCTGATATGAAGGATGATTTGTATGAAAAACTATAATCCAGTGAACACAGTGAAAGGCGGCTAAACCGCCTGATTATTCTACGCTGACGAAGTCGCGGGTACACAGTTAGTTTACTTCTTTTCTTACTTAGTCTTTCCAGGTAAACAGTTAGATGGATCCTTAAAATTGTTTATATATTAACATATAAACAATTTTTTTACTGTTAAATGGGTCCCTTAAAAATTGTTTTTATATGTTAATACGTATATAAACAATTATTTAATTTATAAGTCTAGGTATATTTGTTTTATACTATAAAGTAGGCAAAAGGTGGCCCAACAGATTAGAAGTCGTCTCGCCTTGTCACCAAATGAGCCACAAACTGCAACTTGCAACGGGCTAGACAGAGCCAAAAGTCGTGAGATTATTAATAGTCACAGGCATAGTGACAGGATGTTCTAAAGAAAAATTATGATTTATTTTTCCTCTTGATTGAATTTTACAATTTGCGTGGTAAGGGAAACACTTGTTACATTCTACCTTTTTTTCCTCCAGAACATAATGGAAAACATACATATGAAATAGATGATACATTGTATGCCTTCCTTTAAATGACAGTCGCTTGTGAATAGCTGGACGTCTTCATGTGCAAAAAACAATTGGGTCAAGGCGAACCATTAAAATGTATCGGTTCCCGAACAATGCTAATGTAACCCATTACCTCTAACGACTAAACACACAACGCCTTTGAAGCGTAGAATTAGGTACATCATAATTTAACTAAGCATAAAAACAAAATCATGGTATTGGGAACATTTGAATCAATACACCAGTGGGACTTAAAGGTTTTGTTTGCATTTGAGCTAGTTTTTGAAGTTAAAGTGTAAGAACAGTCTATTTATAAGATTTGTACTAAGATTTTTTATGTAAGAGGGAAACAAACGAGCAGGCGGGTCACGTGATGTTAAGTGGTCACCGCCGCCCAGAACCAACTGCGACACCCGCAGGGTCACAGAAGCGTTGCCGGCCTTTAAAAAGCCCCCGCCTTCCCCAAATGGGGAGGGCGGGGAAGTTTAGCCTCCGGCTCTACCACTAACCGGACGGAGCATTGCGGCTGATAGCCGCCATTCAGGCGTTGGTCTTCTGTGGGAGGGTGGTACTGCCCCGGACGAGCTGGCCCATTCATGCTACAGGCTAAAAAAGCATGCAGTAAGCGCATACCACTACGTAAAGTACTAATGTTGTATATTTTATTTCTTTACTTCTACAATTTTTTAAAATCTTTATAATGTATGACAAATTTTTAATTAAAATCTGTGTGGAAAGTTTATATCCTGATAACCCAAGCGAGTGATACACTGAGTTCAAGGAATATTAAACAAACTGGTAAAAATCTGTAAATACCAGGGCCTCTAGCCACATCAATATATAAACAATAGTGATATTAAATATAAAATCATATTTAAAAGTAACATTTCATAAATAAGTGAAATGCCATGTTACTGCCGGTTCGCTAATTAGTCGGAGAATCTTTTGTCTAGGAATATGTATGGCGTCTCAGACTCTTAAACTCATTAGGTGAACGGTACTTTGATATTTTATCACCTTGATTCATTTCAACACAGTCCATTTATCTTGCCTTCAGACGCCCTCTTATCCATCACCTGTCATGTGCATCACTTTCTTTCGCGATTAGGTTTCTTTACAGAGCCATTACGCCTCATCACGAAGTGACCTTTCTTTATAAGCTTTTATGTAGTTTCACCTGCCTTGGATGGCAGACATGCTATCTTGTCTGTGTGACTGTAATCTGATCTTGCATGTTCAGTTCGATCCGTTAAGTTAGTAAAAATTTTTTAAATACTATTATTCATATGATAATATCATACGATTTGTTTAGCAAAATCGCTTTTATTACCTAAGCTGAAACAAAATCAACAAGAAATTCTGTCTACTCCTGTCTGCTAGATAACAATGTTACACTTAATGTGTATTATTAAAGCATTTTGCGTTTATTGTATATTTTCTTATGTATATTTTCTTATTTAGGGCCAAGAATAAGAATATTTAGATGTACAAAATATGTACCTATTATTAGACTACTATATTCTGTAAATATTGTTTTTCTGATACACTTTTTCATTCTATAATACAGGAAGTATTATAGAATTACATTATTTTCCAACTTTTACGAGATATATTTTTTCGAAATTTATTATCAGGATCGATAAATTTTGTTAATTCTTCATAGAAAATAAATTGTTAATCCGATCAAGTGTATGGGCATCAAAATAATCGTTCCAAAAACACTAGTCGTGGTTTATAAGTGATAGACTTTCTAATTGACCCAGTTAAGCTGTTGGGCACAATGGTCACGTAGTGCTGACGACGGTACCCATAGCCGCTACTTTGGCATTCTTGATAAGGTTCGCCCCACTTTATTGTAAATATCTACGCTATCATTATTTTACTCTTAGTTTTGTTGTGATTTTCTTGACGATAGAATATTCCGAACAGCTCGATATTTTTACACAATAAATTATTACGAAAAATTTTTTTACAGAATTTCGATTTGGAAGAGCATCATTCATGTAAAAAGACTTTTTTATAATAATTAAAATGATGAAATACTTACTGCTAGCCTTACCGTTTCGCTACTTAGTTTATACCGGGTTTGATTCTCGGCTTTTCCTTATTGACTTGACTATTGAAAGTTCATATTGAGTAACCTAAACGGATACATGGAAATATTATGTAACGTTGTACTTATAATTACGATTGGTCATCGCCAACACAGCGGCATTTTACCACGAAAACACTTGATACTTATTTTTCGCAAATCACGGCAAGTTTTTGTTGCAGAATACAAATAACAAATATGTAACTGATCTTTTTATTCTATAAATAAATTGGATGCTTGGGTACGAATCATTAAATAGTTATGTACTATACTAACTAAATCAATCAATAGGTAAAATACAAAATAGCATCACGTTGGTTAGTTGACATTTAAAGACCAAGGATAAAAAAAACTACAGAACCGTGGCAGATGGCGCGTAAAAAGAGATGCTTATGCAGTAGGTTGATCAAGACTAAGAATAGTTATTTATTTAATAATGATACATTTTAGATTGAAAAATGGCGAAGGAGTTCAATCCGAAGTTCGATCCGAACACGGAAGCGTTTCAAATGCGAGCGCAGTGGAAGAAGATGGACAACTGCCGCAAGATGTGGTTCGAGCGCTGGAGCTGGCTGTTAGATGAGCGAAGGTGGGTGCTAACTGCTGAATAAAAATATTTAGACTCTCGAATACTTCGTACAATCCTGACTGTATTACTGATTTAAAATGTTAGCGGAGTTGAGCTACTTATGAAGTTGGCTGATGGAAGAAAGCGCATTGTGACCGCACGGAAAGCATGGAGACATGAGTTTCTCATTCATACAAAAGTGTTTGTTTGAATTGTGAATTTGGTTTAATATTGACACTGACATTTTTCCCATATTATTATAAATGCCAAATATTTTTTCAACCTGTATATTCATATAAATAAAGGTCATTAGGTCGATGGATTGTTTACAAAGATGTTAGATATTTGCTATGACCGATTTAAACGATTAATAAAGTGGACTAATAGACGAAACGAACCGCACATTAGATATTGACTATTTAGCATGCTAGACCACTGGTGTAACTAGATCACGAACAAGTTTTGTACTTTGCCCTATTATGTGGTAATAATAAATAAGCTTCATTTGAGCACATATGAGCATGCCTGCCTTGTCATCTAAGTAATATATGTAATGTTCATTAAATATCTTCTACGATGTTTAACATAACTTTGCTAATAATTAGTTATGCTAGTTAAGTTTTTGTACATAATATGCACAATATGATTCTTCTGAAGATAAATCCAGAGCCAGGTGAATACTTACACTACATCTGTCAGCAGATTTTTTAACTTTACCTTTTTCGTGGAAAATTAATATACTTAACAGGTGTTTTTTTTTAATCCGTGACATTACGAAAAAGGTTGTATGCTGCTTGCTTAAAATAAAATACATACCATAAATACATAAAAAAGAAGAATCTTACTTATGTAACGATAATACCTACATACCTAGTTTTTTTTTTTCAATTTTTAAAAATATATATTTCTTAAGTTACTGGCTACCTGCACAGCGATTTTATCAGAGTGTGATTCGTCACGGGAATTGAATTTATCGCTTTATCCATGCGGAGCCAATGTCAAACACGATCAGTTCTTGCTCACGAACACTGACCGTTAACCTGGGATCGATCTGTATCCGTGAACAATTGTGTGGATTTTAACTTTCCAATGAGTTCATTTCTTTGTCAGTCTTACGTGACCCGGGTATCGTATTATTGAAAACAAAAATTAAAGACACTTATAACCTTTTTTAAATGACTACGGACTCTGTGACGATGGATATACTTATGTATGCATAAAGTGAATTACTATGTAATTTTTCAGGAAAACTTTGGAAGAATCCGATGCAATTCGCAAAGAGTACGCTAGCGTGTTGCCTCAGGCCGTTAAGACACTGGAGACAACAAAATCCTTGAAACCTGTGCCGGTGACGTCCACAGGCACTATAGGATGGCTTTCCGCTAAGTAAACAATACATATATTATATTAAAACTTTAAACGAGCATGTTTGTACATAAGAAAAAAATGTGGCGGATCTTTTTAGGAACCATAGAAGACAAAAAAAATTGTTTTTAGACTTTCTAAATATTCTGTACGTGCATCACGCCAAAACTACTACTAACTACAATTGAAAGATCAAAAGCGAGTACATAATAAACGTTATGAATCATTTGATTGATTAGTGAGATCGAGATACGAGATTTGACGGTGAAATAGAAGAGTTTATCTATTTATTGATATAAATATGTAGGTAAGTGGAAATATAAACAGGAAACTTGATTTTTTACGATTTCGTGACTATTAAACAACGCTTGGTTTTCTGTGAAAGAGACATTCGCAGCGTTCTTGTTAAACGTTAAATCATTTCATTTGGCGATTCGGATGAACATAACCCAAAAAGTAAGATAAGACTATTTATGTATCTACCTTCTCAATAAGAAAATAAAACGTACTTCTATACTTATTAATATAATAAAATTCCTTAGTATCATGGACGTGATTCGCCATGGGATTTCAGTACAAAATGTAGCCTGTGTTGCTCGTTTAAATATAAGTAATAACTTTATAAGATAATATTTAAACGTCACCTGTTTGTGGGACGCTCACACATACATATGTGTTTCATTGTGCTTAATGTTTTTTTTCTTTGTTTTTTATTATATGTACCCATGTGCGTGTGTCCTATATATAAAATAGATCTAAATCTAAGTATAATACTATTTTCCAGGCCGGAATGCCAACTAGAGATTTACACTTCGTGGCTCTCAAAGATACCAATACGACTTCCCGATGCGTGGGATAACAAGGAGTACGTGGGTCATAAATAACACATATATTTTTATATTTTAAAAATCAACAATAGGTTACTAACACTAGCTAATTATAAAAGCTATTTTCAATTGAACAGAGTTGCAGACAGCTGCTGGTACTAAATTTTTATCTTTCAATCTATGATATAAGAATGAAATCTTAATTATGTTAAAATCCCAAGTGAGGTCAACTCGTGACTGCAGGAAGTAGAACAGTTTATTTTTTAGTTTCGAGAATTCTCTAGCGCTGTCGACTTCAAGGCGAAATAATAAATTGATCTGGGTAACACATTGATATGTTAATCAATATCTATATATGTAATGAAATAAATTTGGAAGCATTTGATACGGTTTTATTGGTTTATAATTTGTTTAAAAAATTACAATTTTCTTAGGATGTAAATAAACCTCTGTATCTAATGTAAATGATAAATTTTAACTGACTCTTTGATCGTATGAAGCTTGTAGAAGTTCATTATTATGACTAGACGCACAAATATGCTACTGTTAAACCAAGTCAACAATAACATGGGCAAGTGTACTATTTTACAATAACAAGTTTTTCAGTCAGACAATTTTAAACATTTTTGTTTACTAATACACATTCATTATTTACACGTTAGAAGTTACGTACCATATTATTTCGGTTAATTGAACTGAATTTTCAACTTAAGTACCAGTTTTAAGCCTTAGCTGACAGAAACTAAACCAGTATAAATTAAATCTGTTTCTAGCACAGTTTTTTACGAATTCGTAAAATGGCCTATTGACCGCACAAACTTAATTTAGGTCAAAAATTAAGTTTGTGCGGTAATTGATGGAACTTATAATATACTTTCAAGTAAAGCAGCCCAGAGGAACAGGAAATCAAACGCACGACCCGTCTAATGTCAAACATATGACTCTATATGTAAGACACTTTGTAAATATGTAATAGTAAATATCACTTTGCTCGTGGGAAAATGCAGAATTATATAGCCGTTGAAACATGGCATAAAATGTATCAAGCAGACCGTATTACGTCTAAGTATTCCCACGTTATTGCCTTGTAAACTGTAATTGATATCAATTTTAGGAAACAATATGCTAAGCCATGTCAAAAAGTTATGATAACTTTCTCACGTAACCCAACCAGAATAACTATTTAATACCATAAATGAAAAATAAAGTTCAGACTGTATTTTCACATAACACATCATCAACTCTTAGTTCAAATACCTACCTACATTGCTGTACGTATCTAGAAGTGGTTCACGAAAATTTTAAAGGCTTCTTTCCGTAGACCATCCCAATAACGAAAGATTTTCATGGGGCTTTAAGAAATAAGCGGGGAGATTTTTTTTACCTTTTTAGTGTGGTGTGCTTCGTTCCATTGTTCAGCAACTTGTGCTTGGGCTTATCCAGTGCACCAGTGGGCGTGGACGACGATATCGTCAGGTCGCTGGCGAAGGAGCTCGTCGAAGATTCCTTGGAAATGTTCGTCCGAGCTTTCCTCGCGGTTGACTCCGGGCTCCCGGGGCTCCGGACCAGCTCTAGGGCCATTCGCCCCTTCCCTGGCGCTGGTGGAGGCTTCTCCTCAACGGGCACCATATACGACAGCATGGCTGTCTTGTTCTCTTACACGGGCCTCATGAAAACTAATCACAGCCTAACACTTAATGCACTTTCTACATTATCTTTGGATTTACTATTTTAACACCGTCGATGCTTTCAACTTTTTCTCTATTGACAATTAGAAAAAGAAGAAGTGAATAGTAACAGCCAAATATAAACCGCGCAGATCCAATAATTTCTATAAATACACTTTTTGATTTGATTTTAAATCCTTGTCTAAGGTGCTGCCACGTCGACCAAATCTGAAAGATAAGATCAATTTATAGATCAAGATAAGGTTTTATTTGTGTTTTTGAAGACAGTATATAAACCATCTTTATAATGTGTGAATCACAGACATATATCGACATCTTAAATATGTTCAAATCGATATGAGACTGTAAGTAAACACATAGAACGTTGTTCAACAAATATAATAAGTTGGCGTGTGATTGACATGTTAAGAAAACTTGTAAGTAGAAAACTCCACATTTCGGAATAAAATTAAGATTGGGATTACAAATATGTAAGGAAAAAATAAAATTGCAATTAATTCCTGTTGTAGTTCAACAGTTGTCTAATGCTCAAACTTAGAGCAACATCCCGTGACTTCAAAAACAAATTATTAAAAATCTACTTGTTCATAAAATTTATATGGCGTTTAAACTACGTAGAATAAAATTACAATTAGTGCATTTTCTTAGACGTATAAAATTGAAAAATCACATAATTTATGACTTTGTTAAGGTAAACCTTTGGAAATATATAGTCTAGAGGTGATCTCATTAATTTGCCAATCTCTTGCTTTGATTAGGAAGAGAAAACATTTGGTGTAGCGTTTTGCTCATGTCATGAGACGAAATCTTGACAATAGATTGCCGTAAATGGCTGAATAACTTGAACAAATAAAAACTAGTTTCTTCCGCTTAAGGAATCTGCATATTTTTTACAATACCCCAGTAAAAACTGATACTAAATTTATATCTGATATTTTTTTGTGATTTTACTTTTGAGTAATTACAAGTTATTTTAGATATTTACTTCTGTAACAGTAGAGGATATTTTCAATTATACCATCGATAGATTAAACTATGACTAGCATAATAACATAATTCTTTGTTTCAAAAGAAGAATGTGGTTAATTTATATTAAGGTATTTAGTTATCAATTTATTTGTTCTGTAAATTAATAAGATTTGTTAGAGAGAAGGTCATCTTTATAAGATTTACGAATAATAATATAGTATTATATCAATTGGTATATGATAATTATCAAGTTACTTATCTGTTTTTAATGTACGACCTTCAGATGACACCGTTGCTACCTTACGTAATATTATGCACGAGAAGACACACATTTTAGTTCGATCTCCCTTTCTATCGTCATTAATAGATAATGAGGTACCTTCATTAAGTTGATAACACATTGCATTTTTTATTTGTCATACTTTATTTCTATAGTAATTACCTTACTACATAAGTATGTAACGGTATGTATATAATACATACAACCAACTGTCAAATTATGAAAATAAAATAGAAAATTGTCGGATATTACATTGGTTGTAAGGGTGATGGAGTTAACCCCATTCCTGCTGCACGAACGAAACAATTTAACCCGCACTTCGGAAGATACAGTTTATTATGGTTGGTTCCACGGAAGTTGGGCAATCAGAAAAAATAACAAGCCACAAATGGACGGATTCGTTCAATAAACATCATGAATCATTGTTCATCGGTCCGGTTAATGAATGATTATTGTTAATGCCATATGAAATGTGCATTATTGATCTGGCCGATTGACTTGTCGAAGTCAAGGTCAAGGAATTTTTTTATTATATAGGTATATACCAAATAATTTAAATTAGTTTTTAGGATATTTGATAAATATGTTCTAAGGTATTATTTTATTATTGAACGTTACTTTGTATTCGGTAGGGAAAGGCTACACTAAGCTTTGCTTAGTTCAGACAACAGTCCTTCGCAATCTTCAAATAAGTTTTGTCTTTTGTAACTAATTACTTTATATATGTATAAGATTGTGGAGAAGAAATTAATGGACCGGGTGGTGTCTCTTACATATAGTTCTACCTCAGCAAGTTCAAGTAATTTTCTAATTTCACATTAATAATCAGGTTGCTTGTGACCTTAAAATTTTATTTTTTCAAATAACCATCACTGCGTTTTTACCATTTACCTAGGAAGATACGATAATTACGATCCCAAAGTACCTGTTTAGTATAATAAACTATGCAATTAATCTCTCGCAAAAATTATGTATTATTATCTCTTTTATAATATGTATACTTGTAGCCGTGCTATGAAGTTATAGCACCCGTGGTAATCCCGTTACGGTGCGAATGACGGAAAAAAAAATGCCCGTTACTAGAGAAACTCTAATCTATATCTGTGCCAAATGCCATAAAAATCGGTTAAGTTGTTTTTGAGTTTATTCGTTACAAACAAAAATACAAGGGGTTGCAGAGGTCAAACGGTAGACGCACTGTGTAAAAACCAGGAACCTCACGAAATATCCTAGTTTAGGAAGCGGACCCCGGGCTCTAAAACGTCACTGCTGAGGGAGGATTATGGATACTGATAAGGGATTACGCTCGGATAAGTAAGTAAACAAATACACTATCGGAAACGCTCCAATATTTTGCAATTACCTAATTATATTATTAACTAGATATACTAGTATATCACACATATTGATGTGCGTAGCCCGTGGGCAGCAATAGCCAAAAATAACTAACGCGTGCCTCGGTTTAGCTAATTCATTCATGAGAATAAGATATGTTTAGGTATTGCGTAAGAAAACAAATATATCTGTCTCATCCATTACATTGAGCGGAATTTGAAATGCAAAATAAATAATTGTTTATTTGTTTATTAAAAACAAGTTGGAGGTGCTTGAAAATGTCTTTGTAGTCATCGTAGTCTTCGTTGAATTTCAAAAATTAGTGTTAACGTTTTTTTAGACTGCAGAAATTTCACGTCAAGTTTTTAGAATTTTTTTAACCTTGTGGTCATGGACATAATGAAAAAGAAGGGCGGACCCCTACCTTATAAACATTTAAGCACCCTAAAGTTCGCCGATCTATGTCATTACACGATTTACGCACACAATTGACTCCAAATATTATATTTTATTATATTTCGCCTTAGACAGCTAAGTGACAGCGTTAGAATTTGTAGTGAAAATATATTCTAAAAATGCCGACCTGTGTTGATAAATATTGCAAAATAACTTGACAAACAATTAAAAATCTTTGGGATAACATTTCACATGTAAAATATTGTTGATTTTGTATTATTATTCCCAATACAAGATTTGGCATTTTGTTTTGAAATCTTTTAAATGAAGTTCGTGTAATATCCAAATAATAAATTTACCCAATAAACAAAATATTGTTATTTTTGTTTGAACTTATCATAACAAGAGATAAACATGTCATATTAATGAAGTTCATTAGGATGTAAAAATGTTACACAGTACAACACAGTTGTAGTCATACAATAATCAGATCTCGAAAATTTTAGAGGAAACAGGGAGAAGGTTAGTTCTTGGTTTTGGTTAAAAAGGAATAAATGTAACTTAATAAATTTAC
>JADGIL010018534.1:820-12072 GCA_020352625.1 Cactoblastis cactorum
TCTAATATTTGCGTAAACTTAAGATGTAATAGCAGATGTTTAGAAAATAATAGTCACGTTCACCTACGTCGAGAATCTCGTTAAGCGCAGGCGCAGAGTGATTAATCAAATAAATTTTCAATCAGCAAACGTCAGTCAAGCTTTTTGATACAATGCGTGGAATTACTTGGGGCTATGCTATCATTGTCATACTTGTTCTATCTTAGTTTTGATTTGGTGTTTAAATATTTTGGTATGAATACGGTAAATTTTTATAGATTAGATTTAAAAAATTATTGGTTTATACGAGATTTTTAAATCTTACTTTTGGAATTACTCAAGGGCAAATTGGCCTCACGTCAAGAGGGTTCCACACTTTCAATTTATACTTTATTCATCCTTGTCCAATCTATCAGTTTGTCGTTTTGGGTCAATTGATTTTTTGGTTCATATAATATGTAAGGTAATGACAAGGTAAGGTAAGGTTTTTTATTTTGATTTAAGTGCGTTTGACTTCAATCGCGTCTGATGGGAAGCAACGATGAAGTTTTAGGTAACGTATAAGAAACTTCAGAGCTACTTTAAAAAAATCATCTTATCTCTTTCAAAAATTTAAATCTCACACTCGCGTCCCCACCACCAACTTTTCACCTCGCCAACATCATCTTAATACGCGATAGTATCAATATACAATCAATTTGCAACCGCATACCCATTCGTCGGTCATGTTGCATTGTCACGAACAATTGCTTGCGGTCCATTCAAATATTGGTCATTCTTCAGGTTCCCAGAAAACAATAAGCTCAGTCCAAAACATTGGAGTTTCCGAGAAAGGGTGCGGTTGGTCCTGCTCCTTTGTTGAATGTAAAAAATAATCAGCACGTTGCATTTGAAACTGTATTTGTAGGTTACTTTGTTGGCTACTCTATGTTAATGTGGAGTTCCGTAGAGAAAAATAATACTTTTTATGACAGAGGGAGGCAAACGAGCAGGCGGGTCACGGGATGTTAAGTGATCACCGCCATCCATGGATAACTGCAACACCCGCGGGGTTACAGAAGCGTTGCCAGCCTATAAAAAACCTCCGCCCTTCCCGCTTGCGCCATTCAGGCGTCGGTCTTCTGTAGGAGTGTGGTACTTCCCCGGACGAGCCTGCCCATTCATGCTACAGGCTAACAAAGCAAGCAGCAGGCTCCACAGCACTACAAGTAGTGGCTCTATACCACTTCAAAGTAGTGGCTCCATACCAGAAAAAAAAATTAATTTATTTATTAATTTGCTATGACTTAATAATATGTTCAACTAAAGAAACATTAACATTTGTAAAGAACTGCATAACGAATAATCTATATTTCGAAGAATCACTACATAACTTCAGGAGATCATTACAACTTTTGATCATTAATAGACTATAGTGATACTAATTCAACAAACTCATTGTTAAATACGAAAACTATGGATAGAAAAGATCAAAAGTATGTTAATAAAAGTAACCTACATAAAAATAGAATACAATTTATTACGACCAATGTATTTCGAAGGAAAAACAGCGAAATTGACCAATCCTTAAAATTTATTACCTAAAAAAGTGACACAAGTACAAGACAGACCCCACACGGAACCCTTGAAGCAGGCAGTAACTGGCCATGTTACTAAGTAAACAGTGCACGGAATGGGGAGAAAGAAAAAAAAAGGTAATTTATATTTCCGGCCAAAGGTTGGAGGTAAAGTTGAAAAACACTTTTAAAACAATCATTGGAAATTTCAAACTTTGAATATTTGTATACTAATTTATTTTTTTAGGAAATTTATAAATTAATTAATTTAGACAACTTCGTGTTATAACGGTTAGCATTCTTGACCGATACTTAATCAGGAGGTCCTGGGTTCGATCTTCGGTGGTCATAATGGAAATGACCTTTTTCTGATTGGCCTGGGTCTTGGATGTTTATCTATATACATATGTATATATTTATTATAAAATTATAGGTATAGAATATCGTTGAGTTAGTATCCCATAATAAAAGTCTCTTCTGTGACCCCCGGGTATTGCAGTTGTCTATGGGCGGCGGTGATCACTTAACTCACTTTCTTTCATAAAGAAATCAAATTGAACTTAGTTTGGAGCTAACTCAATTTGTGTGATTTTGTCCCTATATATTTATTATTATTTATTAAATTAAGCGGAAAAAAAATCCAAGTAAGAGAGTAGAGTAAAAAAAATCCACACAGCTTAATCACAGTGTCTAATAATAGCAGAAACATAAATAATCACTACTTAATGAGTAAATATTCACTCTAAAGCTATACCTTCCGGCATTTTCTAACCCGACTGGTTTATCTAAAGATGGTCAGCTGTTTTAAGGTCGTAGACTATAACTGTGTCGTGATATACTATGCTGGGCTTGCGTTATCTTGTTTTCGTAAAATAGGTTAATAGAACCCGCAATGACAGATAAAAAGTAATGTCGTTTTTTTTTATGAAAGAGGGAGGCAAACGAGTAGACGGGTCACTTGATGTTAAGTGATCATCGCTGCCCATAGACAACTGCAACACTCGCGGGGTCACAGAAGCGTTGCCGGTCTTTAAAAAGCCCCCGCCACCCCAATGGGGATGGCGCGAATTTGGGCCTCCGACTCTCCCACTCATCGTACGGAGCAAGGCGGACGGAGCAAGGCGGCTGATAGCCGCTATTCACGCGTCGGTCTTCTGTCGGGGTGTGGTACTGCCGCGGATGACGCGGCCCATTCATGCTGCAGGCTAAAAAAGCATGCAGCAGGCTCATACCACTACGAGAACTACATAACTTTTCGTGAAATAAAAAAAACTGACTTCATTTTCATCTTAAAGCAAATCAGTGTGACAATGCCTAAATACGGGAATATTACAATGAAACGCTGTTATAACACGCATTTTGTATGACGACTGAAACTTTGTAAATACTTTCTTCTTTGAAACAATAGAGAAATTGGCAAGTTTATACGAATGGTGACTAATTGCTGAGAGCAAGTTAGAAAATATTAATTTGTGACGACATCACTCGGTAATAAGCATAATTAGTGTCTTTGCACGGTTATACTCACGTAACAAGTAGAGCACAAGGAACAGCCGCGCCGAGACGTTCCTAGTACTCGCCCTGAAGATGGCCTTCTGAATAGGTCGAAATGGTCGTCGGCGTTACCGACTAAAAATTTACGTGAGTATAACCGTGCAAAGTCACTAATTATGTCTTCTCGCGTGACTTTCAATGGTAATAAGCATTTTGACATTTTATTTACAAAAGAATCTTAAATCTTTCATTGTACATTTTACATACAAGTAATTATAGGGATAGGGGTTATATAGGGACAAATCACACAGATTGAGTTAGCCCCAAAGTAAGTTCGAGACTTGTGTTATGACATACTAACTCAACGATACTATATTTATAATAAATACATATATAGATAAACATCAAAGACCCAGGCCAATCAGAGAAAGGTCATTTTTCTTCATGACCTGACTAGAGACCGAACCCGGGACCTCCTGAGCAGTGGTCATTTACGTTAACCGTTACATCACGGAGGTCGTTTATTCAACTTAGAACGAAGTGTTTTAAGTTTGTGGTGTATTTTGTTATATTGTGTCGATAGTCTTTTTTATTTATTTTTCATTACCTAGTATTTAAAAACAAAGCTAAGGACACTCTTGATTAAGTCTCCTTTCCATAGATCACCCAAATTGGGGGTGATCAGAGCTCCTTTCTAAGAAAAAAATGTTCGAAATCGGTTCACCAGTTTGGGAGCTACGAGGGCGGGTCAATAAGTCCGTGACTTTTTGAATTTCTGACTTCGTTACTGACCTCGACAAATCATATTTTTTTGAAGGGATAAAAAAATTGGAAAAGCGTTGGACAAAGTGTATAGAGCTCAAGGGAGACTGCGTGGAAAACAAATGATTTATTTATGAAAAAATCTGTGTGTTATTCCAAAAGTCACGGACTTATTGACCCGCCCTTGTATGATACCACAGACAGCATGACATACATACGCCAAACTTATAACACTCCGCCTTTTTGCGTCGGGGGTTTAAAACATATGTGAATAAGAACATGGTCACTGTAGTTGCTATGGTCGGTCTGAAATCGAGTTTCTTAATTAATTACGATCGGGTGTGGTCGATTTCCCGTCCGTTGATTGGCTGATTTTAAATGACCATTTAAATATTAAGTGTTGCGTTGAATGACATACTTGTAACTTTTTGTAATTATGTAATTTCACAGGTGACATTTTATCTCTTAATTAAATTAAAATTGTTTTTTCCACAACAAGTTACACTTCGAGGCTATGTTTTTTCATTAAAACCAAAATAAATAATAACAAAAATAATACTTTATTATAATTATCTGTGGCCATAACCAAGCTTCTTTTGATATGGGCAATCCTGACTTGTAAAATTAACGACATCAGATTTTGTTTCAATTCTATATAGATATTATAATCCTTATTGGTAGAACGCAGAATTATTCAACGTAGAAGAATTGGTAGAACCTAGAACAGAAAAATCCTCCTTCTCTATGATCCTTTTTTATGATAATCAGGAATTTGTATTCCTGCTAAGAAAAATAATAAAGCATTTTTTTAAATTTCGAACATAACCAATTAGGAGACGCAGGCTGACTTAGCAATTGATGCTTTATAAGTTATTTAAAAAAAAAGTTTTATTATTTCCACACCAATTTAAAAAAAAAAACAAAAAATATGCCTGACTATCTAATTATTGATTTCAAAATTAAAAAGTCACAGATTAAAAGAGGCTCTTAAAAAAATACGTCGAACCCAAGACGATGACAATAGTAAGTTAAATGCGGACGAAGTCGCAGGCGTAAGCTAGTTAACATAAAGTGACAAAGCTTCCGTGACACGCAACAGACGGTCATACGATACATCGTACGATGATCGCGTGGTCAGCTCGCTATTAAACGACTATATTATTATATCCCAAACTAGTTATACTTCTTATAATTATAACTATGTGGTTTTGAGGTTATCTATACATATAATAAAATTGTAACTGAGCTATGTTTGTTCATGGGAGATATTTAAGAAAAACATATAGGTATAGGGGCTCTTTTTAGGACATATAGAGGCCAAACCGGAATAAAAAGTAGCCTATCTTTTAATCTAGATCATATACAGTCTATCGTTTTGCCAAATTTCATCCTGATTTGTTCGGTAGTTTTTGCGTGATGCGTGTACAAACATACAGATAGACGGACAAAAATTCTAAAAAATAATAGTTTTGGCTTCTATATCTTAGCGATTCGAAGCTAAGATTATAAAAACAATACATTTTGACTCTCAAAAAAACGTCCACAAAATTCCACTTAAGTTACAAACATTTATTTTTAGCCAATACACCAAAACAAGAACTCACGAAGCGTAACTTCTTAACTTAAACAGATGATCTTTGTTTGCCATTAAAAGCTCCAAAATGGGCTGTTAATTTTCGAGAAGCCTATAAATGTATTAAAGCGTAACAGTCTATGAAATAATCACAATGGGGTGTAACGTTATGCCCCAAATAGTTACATTAGTTACCAATAAGTTGACTATTTGTCAATGAACGTTGTAGTTTTTTCGTGAGTGTATTTCGACCTTAATGTCGTGTGGCTCAAGTTATAAGATGAAAATGTTAAAACTTAAGATTGAAAATAAACAATTTGCCTTTTTGCTAATAAAATCACAATAAAAGCATGTTTACAAACATAGAATTAGGAAAGGAGAACAAAATACTTGAATTTCACAATTTTTTTTAAACTCTTCAGAACATTATACAGAAATACAGTTTTAATTCAATGACGTAAGCTTTTTACTGTAATTAGATAGCTAAAATTAATCACACAAATTAAATATTCTCTTCATCTTCACGATTCCTTTGTAATAAATATAAATTGAGGAAGTTTAAATGAGACGAGGAGTGTGGTTGTGTCATGAACACAGCCGTGTGTTGACGTTAGCACGTTTATGTAACCGGTTATCCTCTACCTACTACAACACCAAACTGTATCTCGAGATTTAGGTTTAAAGAACTTTATTCTCATAAGAAATATACATTTCACTTAAAATGAGATTAACAAGCTTATTAAACACAATAGTTACATGCAAAAATTAAATATTAAGTATTTCTTTAACCTTTTGTTTTTATTTAATCACCGTTAATACATAACACATAGGGACAAATTACACAAATTAAGTTAGCCTCAAAGTAAGCTCGACTTGTGTTAAGGGATACTAAATCAACGATACTATATTTTATAATTAATACACACAACAAATAAACATCCAAGAATAGCAAAAATGAAAAGAGAAAAGAATAAACATCCGATCCATCCAATATATAATAAATAAACATCCAAGACCCAGGTCAATCAGAAAAAGGTCATTTTCCATCATGACTTGACTGGGGATCGACTGAGAAGTCAAAAAGTCGCTAAGCGTTTACCTTGCGCTAGACCCCAAATGCCCCCGGTAAACCATTAACGTTTCAGCGGCGGGCGGCTGCGTTTTACTGATTTATTGAAATAAGCTCGAACTCCGACCAAATGTGAGCTAGGAGCTTGCTGACACAACACTGCTCTAATTGACTCCTGTAAATCTTATCCGTCTATCAGTTTTGATATATTTATTGTTCAGATTTTTTTGAATTAAGTATTGTTTAACTAACCCAATATTCGTGGCAGAATAAAAATTAGTTCGTGACAGTGTAAAATTGAAAGTGAAACTGTTTGTGTTAACTTGGGCCTACCAAAGTTGGTATTGTAATTCTCAAATCATATTCTTTTGTTTGCTAAATAAAAGTTCCCGAAAACTTAATTCGAATAAATATATTTTTACTTCTTCAATTTCAAGAAGTCACCACATAGACTGGCTCTCGATTTTTAAAGGCAAAATTTTTGCTTTTTGACTGACATACAAGTATGAATTAGGTAACTGTCAATTATTTTACAAAAATTAAAATATATATAGTTAAAAAATAATAAATACTAACTTTACCCGCAACTTTATCTAAATACTATTCAATTCAATACAATTCATTAATTTGCAAAAATCTATTTTCAATATCTTGAGTTCTAAGCAAAATTTATATTTATATATATGTATATCTATATATTTTAAGTTAGACCTTCTATAATACAACTGTGAAAACCGTAAACGTACAGAAAGACAAAAAAATTTAAAAAAAAGCGTGTTGGCTTTTATAGATACTATAAAGAGCCCCTATTTATTTTCTTAAATATATCTCATGTACAGACATAGCTCAGTTACAATGTCAAAAATAAATAGGTTATAAACATATTTTTTTCTTGTCATTGTACACTTGAGGATGACAATACATAATTTTACAAAATATATAAAACAAGTTTAAACTAATAAACGATGGCGTACTCATGAAAATACTTAATCGTTTCGATTATACTCCAAGCTTCTATTCATGTAGGTCTTACTGTTATGTTATTAGCAGTAAACTTTGGTACTTATTTGTTCGAAATTAGCTATTTGCCCACTCACGTCTAAGAACATATTCAAAAGTAGATATTGAATACGTGTATAGCTTACTTATAACTTTTACTTACTTATTATTAATTGTACCCCGTTATAATTTCTTTTTTCAAAAAAATAAAATAAAAATATAAGTTATATGTTTTTAAAAATATTTAAAATTAAAAACATTGAATTTTCTTCTTGTGTGTGGTAGAAGGTAGGTTTTATTGCTTAGAAGCTTTGGAGAAACAGGTAGGTTTTTACTGTAACTATCGGAAAAAGGCGTGATCATATGTATGTATGAATACAGTGAATATGTTTTATGTAAGTTTACATATAAAACATTTAATATGTAAATGTAAATTTACATATAAATTGTAAAAATTGTGTTGTAAATTTTAAATGTAAATTTTATATGTAAGTATAAAATAAAGGTATTCTGCAATTTTCAATATTTCCAAAGATTATTCCGGATAACGAAATAATAGATCATATTAATATATGTAGGTAAATCTAGTTTTAAATGTAATTTTATAAAAACATTGCATCATATTGTAAAGAGCATTCCTAATAATATAGTCAAGAGCAGGAAGTGCGACTTGTTTTTTTTTATTTAAAGAAAATTTAGGAAAAATAGCTTTTATAAAATATATATTTTTTAATTAACTATCAGACTAATGACAAACTTTACTTACACCTACAAAAATAATGAGATCGTTCAATGAGGGTTCATTATTTAATAAGTTACTTCAAATTATCTAATACTTTTGATTTGTACAACATCAAATATAAAAATGCCTTATTTTTAACATATTACTAATAGTAGAAAATAATTTCAATAAAAATAAATTACCAGAAACAACTTACCCGCCAAAACCCACATAACTTGAAAAGAATCACAACACAAATCACTGAGCACGTCACCAAAATCAAAGGCACAAACAAACACACTGAATCCGAAAACTGAAAAATCGATGAATCCATACACAAATCGATAGCAGTAAACAATCGATTGTAATCGAGTCCGCGCGTGTTATCGCGTTGCGCGTGCGCCTCCAACTGCCGCGAGCTTTCGCCCGCTATTGAACTTGGCAAGTCTAAAAAGCATTTTTGAGCTTTTGATATTTCCATTCAGTAGGATTTGCAGTGATATATTTGTAGAATTTGTGTTTAAATATATTTTTTGAATGAAGTTTATGAAAATAAATATTATACGGCAAATATATTTGTATTGTAGAAATTTCTAGAAGGCATTTCATAGGTAATTCCTTCCTTATCTCTTAGCAGGCTTTTGGTTTAAATTCCTTTTGTTATAAATTTTTCAAGAATAATATTAAACAAAGTATATACTGCTGATTGATGAGAACGTTAAAAGAATACGTTTTGTGTACTTTAATTAAATTTGAAATTTGATTTTCCATAATTTTTCGAAGTTTCTAGACTGTTCTAGACCTACATACAAATGGTAACTTTTGCTATAAGCGGAGCTTAAATGTTTACATAAATATACTTATATATTGTCAAATATCTCCTATTTCTAGTTTTATATTCCAAATACTTTCTTTTTTATTTATTCAAATATCGTTAGTTACTTTTCATCGTTAAGAACGGACGGTTAGCAAAAAAAAACCATTGTAACTAACCATTGTTCCTAGGTCGGTACCTGTTGTAATTGGTCTCATTGTTGCCTATAAGTATTTCCTTTCCTAAGACCTCCTGTCAATAATACTGAAACCAGCTCTAGGATCAGAGAAATAAGAGTAAAAGTCGAGTGAAAGGTAAGACTGTCTTTGGAGGGTTTTGCAGACAATTTGTAAAGATGCACTCGAAGTTATTGTAATAACTTCAAGTGAATCTTTACAAATTCTTTATGATCCGTAGCACGTTGTCATGCGGTTTTCAAGGTGAATACGTTAACTATCTTCTATACTTGGACTCGTGATTTTAAAAATCAAATGTTGGTTCTCGATTTATGGCAAAATAAATCTATTTTGATGTCTGTAATATTAATGGTATCAATGTTTTCACTTTCGTAAAATATAAAATAAAAGGCCATAGATTAGTTATACACCCGGAGGGTCACAGAAGCGTTGCCGGCCTTTAAGGGATTTATACGCTCTTTTATTGAAGGTTCCGATGTCGTATTGGTCCGGAAATACCGCTGCAGGCTACTTCTATTTTGTAACTGTATTCATCTATGTTGAAAAGAAGTATTAAAAATATCAAATATCAGACGAAGGTGGTAAAATAATATGCTAAATAATATAAGTGTTGTTAAATGTATAAATATTCATGTCTTATTAATATAAATGGATGTAGAGTTATTTTAAGTACGTGTTGGTAACGTGACGACAAGTAATAAGCAGATTTATATGTAGGTCAAGTTAATTTTATTTGTAGAAACTAACAAGTGCTTATATGTTATTTAATTTTCTTTTCACGCCTCATGCTCGGCAACGTCTAATTATATGTCAAGAAATGTCAAAATAAAGCAAGTCTTTATACCCTTGGGAGATATAGAAGTTTCCAAGGGAATAAAATTTCTTGAATTTTGGACGTTGAAATTTGTATGAAGACTCTTAGCATACATCCATTGCAAGGAGATTTTTTTCTTAAGTCGAATATTTTTTTTCAAACTGGCCACCATGAACAGAAAAAAAAAAAGAAAATGGCGCCATTCTGAAGAAAAATAAATTTACAATTTAATACTTTAAAATATTTTTACTAGAACTATTACAAAAATGTCGCAAGTGATAATGATTTAACGCCGGATTTAATATTAGACACTATAGGGATTTTTAATAATCTACTATCGGAAAAATCAGAACGTAAATTTTTAGCACTTTTTTTATTGCCTGGTAAAGGACTGTTGTAGTCTTGGGCTGATTGAATCCCAATCCAAACCAACGTCCGTGACGTAAGACAGTCCTTTACTCCCTAGGTGCATAATCTACTAATACACATAATATTTTCCCATCGATAGGTATAATATGCTTGATGCTTCTATTTCCGTGCAAATTGTAAAAATTAATCAATGGACTAAGGGAGTCCTCCCTTAAAACAGTGAATAATCTCTTAGACGACGGGTTAGCAGCCTGTCAGTATATCGGAATCTCAACTCAACTTAAGCTCATCTTTTAGCTAAGTCTGACTTTTAATTCTCTCGATTCTAGCCTCTGTCTACCCCGTAAAGGATAAAACCATGACACTGTATCTGTAAAATAAGCTTTTCAATCACTACATAGTATAAAACAAAGTCGGTTACCGCTGTCTGTCCCTAGATCTTGAAAACTACGCAATGGATTTTAATCTTTTTTTTAATAGGTAGGGTGCTACACAAGGAAGGTTTTTAAACCCGAGCGAAGTCAGGGCGGGTCACTAGTTAAATATAAAACATACTGCTAGTTATAAAGTTCGCATCGGTTACAGTTACATGCCCTATTAACAGATGCATATTATGCGCTTTTTGTAATCTTTATGACAATTTTGGCAGGGTAATGATGTCGTGAAATCATGATGATTATAATTTGTGACTTTCCCACACTCCGTTTGAGTTTTAGTTATTGGCTATACGTTAATTTGGTGACGATTTTTGTCCAAAGTTTTGATTATATTTACAGTAAAAGGCCTTCAGTGACACTAAAATAAAAATATTTATTCAGAAATTAGACCTTCACAGGCACTTTTTTACTTTTATTCTTACCTCCCCATTTTGGGGGGATGAAGTTGAGCCTCCGTCTCTCCCACTC
>JADGIL010018539.1:0-11887 GCA_020352625.1 Cactoblastis cactorum
GAGACCATTTTAAAAATTTTGAATATTCCCTATTGAGAACCACCTCCTTTTTGAAGTCGGTTAATAACAGTGAATCTTTCAACTGCCTAGCTAATACGTTTCATAAGATAAGGCTGGTGAAAGACAGATGGATAGACAACAGATGAACGGACAGCAAAGTTTCAGTAATAGGGTACCGTTTTTACCCTAAAAAAAGTCAACATATATTTTAATTATGTACCGCAAAAATATACTTGTCTCAAAGTTATAATTAATATTTTTTTTACTCCGTAATATCTTTTTGCTCGGTAATGTATAATTGACCTTAGAAGGTATTAGGTAAGTTTTTTTTCTGGTGCAGATTTTTAATAAATCTTTTTTGGTTTTGCTTGTATAAGTACGTATATAAATGTTACTGCAAATGCACAAACTAAAATTCTAACATAATGCAGTAAAAACTAAGATTTACGCTCTTAATGTTAAAGATCCGAACAATTTTGTGATTCGAACTTTTACCACCATCCACTATGCTATCCCATAAAGAGGCGCTACTTTTACTTTAATACTTAGATCAGAGTATTATACCTTTTTTTCCACAATATATTTACGATAATGGCGTCTCTATTAATTTCTTTACTTTCTTGCCGCAGTATACTCATTTATTATTTCTCAAAAAAAAACGGTAAAATCATAAACACAATATGGCAAGACCGGAAAGAAAATGACGTCTTTCTTTTCGAAGGAATGTCAAAATGATGTAAACAAAAATGAATCTAATCCGCACAGCCTAAAGTAAAATTCTAAAAAGAAATCAGAAAATAACGAGTCGAAAGAAATAGCCATACCAAGAAGCAAAGAAGACTTTTTTTCTCTGTCTATGACCGTAAATCTGCTAAATGCACAATCCAGTATCCGGTTCAAATACTAAATTAATGGTGAATCCGTTACTCAGTACCGAATATATACGGTTTGTTACAGGTCTAGTGAATAAATTCATGGTGAAAACTAAAATTATTCACAATCACAATTCACAAACACAGAGATCATTTCGTCCATGTTCATAAATTAATGAGTTATAATTAATTATTACATTGTTCTAGAAGGAGACTTATATATCTAATTAACAAGGACTAATTAGTAGGTTTACAGAAGTGTTTACAAGAAAGTGTTTACGAGGTATTTGGTTTTCTAGAACATTAGGTTTTAAGAAGACTCAAAATGAATTTTCTTAAGTCGTGTGATACATTTGTCGTAATGCCTAATCTTACAAAACATGGCAAAGTGATATTTGGTAAAAACTCAGACCGACCACAGAATGAAGTTCAAGAAGTTGTTTATTTTAAAGGAGGTACTAGGGGGACAAAGCTTAAGGTTAGATCTTGTAGCTTTTATTTGTAATTACATATTATAATCTGTAAAAAAAACTAGACTAAACTTGTTTAGATGAGTAAAAAGTGGATGCTCAATTGTATATTAGCTCCATTTAACTGTTCTAGTGTAGCTACATAACAATTGATGAGAGTCCGAACATGATACACAGTGTAATTTTGAGTAAACCTGCTTGGATGTGGGGCGCTGAAATGGGCAGTAATGACAAGAATGTCGTGATTGGCAATGAGGCTGTGTGGACTAACAATAATGAAAGAAATGGTGATGCCAGACAAAAGCGTTTGTTGGGGATGGATCTGGTTCGGTAAAACACTACTTAATTTAAGATTTAAACAAATATATATCTTCTATTCTTTTTGCTGATATAAATTTTAATTTAAAAGAAAACAAAATTTATAGAAATTTGTATACAAGATAGGACCTACTGTGGTAGGCATCATCTAGCAAATATTTACTGTAAAAAATTTGAAGCCATACTACTGAATTATTTTTAGACTTATACTCTTAGTTTCATCAAAAATTAAATATAATATTCTTATTTTCAGTTTAGGTTTAGAGAGAGGTGACACAGCTTTGAGTGCTTTAGAGGTGATGACCAATCTTCTTGAAAAACATGGACAAGGCGGGCCATGTGCTGAGTTTGATGACAGCCACTTCTACCATAATTCCTTCTTAATAGCTGACCCTATTGAAGCTTGGGTTTTAGAGACCAGTGGTACACTATGGGTAGCTGAGAAGATTGAAAGTGGTTTCAGGAATATATCTAATGGTCTGACCATTACTACAAAGATAGATAAACATTCAGAGAATATACACGAAATAGCAAAAATGATGGGATTATGGGATGGACTGGTGAGATAATGTACTTCTGTTATTGCTCTTATTTGTATGCAAAAAGTAATTAAAATGGCAATCTATAATTTAGGTGAGTAAAGTATTTCAGTATTTTCTAATATTCTATTCTACTATTATCTAATACTCTGTCGTAGGATGAATTCAACTTTAAAAAATGCTTTTCTGCTGGTGGTGATGAGCAAAGACAACAGGAGGGCGAGCGACTTCTGAAGAAGCACAGTTACACAGCTATGTTCAATGTTCACGATATGTTCGACATATTGAGGAACAAAGAGAGTGGCATTTGTCGAACATGTGATGACTCATTCCCTTCAGCAGGCAGCCAGGTTTGTCCCTTGAATCACATTACATATAAACTTTGGAAATTCATAAACAATTCTGATAAGAATCGTTTATGAAGTTCCAAAGTTTATATTATTATATTAAGTGTATTTCAGCTACTATTGATAAATAGTCGCTGAAATACACTTAGAAAAATAAAGCTAATCCATTTTGCCCCTAATGAAAGGTAGGTAGGATTCCTTCAAATTATTCTCAATAATTGACTAAAGACATTTAGCACTTATTTAACGTTTGGTTTACTCTTTTTTATGTAATAGGGTGGCAAACAAGCAGGGGGCCACGTGATGTTAAGTGATCACCGTCGCCCATAGACAACCGCAACACCCATGGGAAGCGTTGCCGGCCTATCAACCTAAAAACCCCCAGCCCTCCCAAAATTTGGAGGGTGATGAAGTTGGGCCTCCGGCTCTCCCACTCGCCGAACGGAGCACGGCGGTTGATAGCCGCCATTCAGGTGTCGGTCTTCTGTGGGAATGTGGTAGTGCCCCGGATGAGCCGGCCTATTCATGCTGCAGGTTAAAAAAAGCATGCAGCAGGCTCATACCACAACAAACTCTGCCCCACTAGGAGGTTTTAATAGCTCTTATATAGTTATGCAGTAGTTAGAGACTTTATAATGAAATATATTTTGCATTTATTTAACAATTTAATAATGACTATCGCAGGTGTCGGTCCTGTCCTCCACTGGCGTCAGCGTTCACTGGTTCACTGCGACTCCGGATCCCAGCATATCCTATTTCAAACCCTTTATATTTGCGCCCAATGTGCAAGTCTCTCCATTCACAGTCAGTCCAGAAAAGGTATGTATATCAATAAATAATCTGTAAACAGCTTTCTTGATCAGTATGCCTTCATTATCCATCCATGCATATAACAACTGAAAAAGAGCAAAATTTGTACATTGAATGAAGTGACGTTTATTCAAAAGACTTACATTTATAAATTAAAAATAGCTTTTCTCAAATAGCTTTCCTTGCGTGATGCGTGTTCAAACAGACAGCCAGACAAAAATTTACAAAACTGTAGATTCTTCATCTGTATCAATAACTAAGAATATTCCACAAAAAAAAAAAATTTTGCTCTTCTTCAATTTTATTTTATGTATGGATTACAACCAGTTCACTCATATTCATTCAAAACAGAAACCTGTTTATTTAACAGATGATAAAAAAACGTTTTCTTTTAGTAAATAATTGTGTTAATGAGACTTGAATGTGGACACATCTCTTGTAACTAACTACCTTTAACTAACTGTGAATATAAATACGCATATAACTGTACCCTCAATTTTCTTGCATTTACAGCCATTGCGAGAACATCACTTATACAAGCTTCACATGAAATTTTTACGTGAGGGAAATACCGAAAAAACCGCTGAGCTTCTAAAGGTAGAAGAGAACCGTTTTCTAGAAAAATTAGAGAGCATAGAGGGAGCTTTCAAGAGTAATGAATGTACATTAGATGATCTTAAAGATCTGATGAAAAAAGCTGTAGAAACAGAAATTGAATTGATTTCCTAGTTTAAGATAAAAGAAAAAATAATTTACAAAACTTTTATGTTGCGTTGATAGAGATGAATATGCAATAAATATATGCTTGGGGAGATTTGGTTAAGAATCCATCTACAAAGAGAGAAGAGAGAGAGAGTTTTTAGCTTAACAACTTCTTGCCTTGATTATAAAATATAAGTTTAGATGTATGTTAATTACTATTTTTAAAATAATTATTACTTCATAAATTTGAAACTTTCACGTTTATAATATTAGTATGGATATCATATAATATTAGTATAGCGCTCTGCCAAAAATATTAGCTATTTGTTATAATTATATTAGTGAACATATATATTATAGTCTAATTATTTCTTAAGTTTACGCGAATATTATAACTTAATAATATAAGCCATAACTTAAGGACCTTAAGTTATGGCGTCGCTATGTCGTATAATGATGGGACTTGTATCTGAACACGTTCCTCTTGGAGCGACGCGAATACAAAGGAGCTCAATAAATAGTTACACATAGAGAACTTAAAACAGTATAAAATTCCTTTGTGTCTACTAATTAAACCGCGATAAAATCCGTTAAATTTGTTTCATTTCAATATTATAGTCTTTTATTAGAAATTATTATTATTAGTCTGAAATATTATTTATCTGAAATAAATTATGTGAAATATTAAAAATAAACATCTCATTCTACTTATACTACTCTCTTGATCTGGATTCTGGATCGTACTGAAAATGTATATTCACGAAAACTAAAATAAAAAACAAAGATTAATTTTCTAAAGTCGAAGGTCCTTTATTTCCATGTACTTACACAACTTAGTCTGAAGTATCACATGAATTCGTAATTAAACCGAAGACAATCTTAAGATTAGGGAAGATAAATATTCAAGCTACTTAATTCAATAGTGTCATACACACTACTAACTTGTACAGTGAAACATATATTTTTTGAGATTATTTAATAAATGCCACATCATAATACCTATACTACGTTAATTTACAATAAATTCATGAAGATTATAAAAATAAAATATATTACAACGAATATGATTTATGATCCGTCATACACCGTTCGCACATGGTACAAGAAATACTATTGAAACTACCGTGTAATGAAATTACTCTGACTAAATGATATGCAATTAATTCACTTTAACTACAAAAACGCTTTTAATAAAGGTATTATTTGGTTACATTATGGCATAAATAAAAATATAAATCAAATGTGTGAACCAGGACGGAGCCGCCTACTTTCAAATTTTTACATCAACGAATCATTTACATCAAACAATAACATTAAGTGTCAAGAATTTTTATTTACAATATGAAAAAAAGTAATAGGATTCTTATAAATAACTATCAAATGTTTCCTTCAACGACACACATAACCTATGCCTTTACTTAATTAAAAATCTACGTCAAATTTATCTCTTGTTATTAATTTTTATTTTCGTAAACCAAAATATTAACAATTAATGAGATCTTGATATTTTTGTAAGAGAATAACGCAGCTACTTCTATATAACAGATGCATTATTAAAATCCTATCCATTTTATGATACAGGAAACCTTAATCAAATGTAGTTCTACTCTTTAGAAAACCTAGCCACTGCTTCAAGATGTCATCATACTCTCCACAGAACGTCGGAAAATATGTACAAGTAATACTTACAAACGTAAGATAATATTTCTATGCTACAACTTAAAGTATCTACAATAACTGTTTCCACAATTATATTCTCATATTTATTATTATAAGCTAATCTGAAACTTGTATATATACGGATTTATAGCTTATTCGAGAAATTTGAATTCTTTATTATCATCAACTAGCCGGAAGAAGAATGCCGGGGGAACCTTACTATAACAACGTCAACAATCGATTATAACGAAAATTACATCTAATTGAAAATCTTTGACAGTTTAATATCTAATAATAAAAAAATCAGTCTTTAAATGATTTATTGTAAATATTAAGACCAGATTTTGCACAAAAAGTACAATAAAAAAATCATTTCAAGACTGCTTTAGGTTTAAATAATTCCATTTAATAAACTAATACCGACTTTAGTTAAGAAAAGTTTCAAATAGATCATACTATACTCAATTGGTGGAAAAACATCGATGAATGCTAACACGTATCAAAAAATTTTAAAATTTCATTCATTGCATATATAAAATATAATAAATCGATCAGATTTTTATTTAAATAATTATTTTAACGTAGCAAATGCATTGTCGTCACAAAGGACATAAACAGAGACATGTATTTTTACTGTAAGTACAAGAGTCTTCAAACTTATAACGCGACTTAGTATACGACACTTAGCACAAAGCCTTTATTTGTGCGAAACCCCAGCCACAAA
Organism: Cactoblastis cactorum; assembly: GCA_020352625.1. Taxonomy (NCBI): domain Eukaryota; kingdom Metazoa; phylum Arthropoda; class Insecta; order Lepidoptera; family Pyralidae; genus Cactoblastis; species Cactoblastis cactorum. Next base: position 6,442 of record JADGIL010018539.1, read on the forward strand.
TAAATAATTCGTGTTGTCTATGTAAATTGTACCTAAGATCGCAATCTATGCGATTGCGGATGGTCGAATATTAAATAACCAGCGACCAATACAGATTCAAAACCTAGTTAGTCACCACCATTGCTGTTTTTACCCTCATCTATATAATCTATACATTTAATAAAACAGTAAAAATATTTTGTCTGAACATTTATTATTTTTGACTAAAATGGACAGAGAGACACTTAAAAAGAATAACAGGAAGCAAACATTATTTTTTTAATTTTTTGCCTGTCTGTATGTATGATCACGCTAATCTCCGAAAGTACTGAACCGATTTACTTCAAACTTTCACCAGTTGCATTGTTTTAACTCAGATTAACATTTAAATTATGTTTCATCAAAATAGGTTCATTAAAAAAAGTTATCGTCATTTGAATGAAACTGAGGCATAATTACCATTAATTCTTCAAGAATCCGCTAGGTGGCGCTTTTTCATCTTATCAATTTCTACAACCGCACGCAAACGTAGTTGCGGGCACAGCTAGTATATTAATACTACTACCTACAAAGAGAAACTAGATTTGTTGTCACATTTAAAAAAACCTTGCCTTTTTAAAAATCCTTTATAACTCAAATTTTTCAATTTATCTTTATTTTGTGCCATAAATGATATAAACATACATTATTAAATCATATATTTAAAAAATATATAGTGTGACCCTTTATCCTGTCACTAAAAGTACCTACAAGACCTTTTTTCGCAGCTGAAAATGTTTTTACAAAAGCGAAATTGAGCAATGATCAATTATTATATATTGCTCAAAAATGCAGTGGAAACGGTATTCTCAGTTTATCTCTGCGCAAATTTGCTTTGCTTACGTTGTGATTTTGTAAATAAATATTAAGAAGACTTATATATTAAGATAACGTTATTTCGTTCACAAAATGTAGTTTTTATAATATTGGTGACAAATATTATTCTCTCAATTGAATAATTCCGGAGGAATATTTTGGAGCTCGCTATCGCCTACATCCGAATCTTTAATAAATTACATTTAGTATTTACAACATCAATTATTATATCAAGCATATTTTTGGCTCGTAAAGATTTATAAATAAAGTTATGGTTAAATTGTACATTGAGAAAATAGATATAAAAATAAGTTCAGTATAAACGTATTAATTCCTAACACCTCGAAAAAAATTGGTTATAACAAAAAAAAAAGAGAAAAAGTACATATTCCGAAATTCCGCTCAAGCCATAGCTTACTTGAAAAAATACATATAAGTTTGGTTTAATCACACTCAATAAAATTATACGAGGAATGTGGTGTATGTAGGCGAGAAGTAATTAAATTGACTTATATAAAAAATATTAAGTAGCGGAAAATTTCATACGTTGAAATAAAGACAATGTCGCTCCAAATCAAAAAGTTAACAAATTTATATATCTAAAATATAAAGTTTTAGCTTTTATTTATTTAAACATTACAATATATCTATGTATATACTAGATTGATATTTTTTATTTTTTACTTTCCGTTGGCTTTATTTTCTGCTACAGAAAAAATATATCTTTGGCAATAACACAAAAGTATTACACAAATCATTTGAATGTCTAAGAGAGTGAATAAATTGTAATTAAACAATTCGTAACATCAGTGCCAATTGTCAACATAACTTCCATTCACTACTTCACTAGCACGATTATCTTGAGCTAATGTAAATAATAACGTGAATATTTTACATAAAATTATGATTTGTTTAATGTTTATAAATAAATTTATTGTTGGTCATGACAAAAAAATATATTATGATAAAAAATATAATTATTGAAGATTTACATCAGTGCCAATTGTCAATATAACTTCCATTCACTACTTCACTAGCACGATTATCTTGAACTAATGTAAATAATAGCGTGAATGTTTTACATAAAATTGATTCGTTTAATGTTATTAAATAAATTTATTGTTGGTCATGACAAAAAAAAATATATCATGATAAAAAATATAATTATTAAAGATTAGATACATTATTAATGTATTTAAAATCGCCGCGCACTCAGACTTAGATTCACCACCACGTTTAGAGCAGGAAACTCAAAATATTTTTCGTACCCGTAACATATCTACCCAGTCATTGCCGTTACTCCGTATGCAGTCTGCTGATCTGAGCAATGATATTGTATACTTATAGCATCGCGGCTCGGGCGAAGCTTGATGTCGCTGAAGTCATTCCACGGGCAGTCCAGATCTATTTTTGATGTTTATAGTCGAACGGCTACGATAAACACTGGACTTGGACCCGACTCCATGATCTAGTGTATTTTTATACGTTTGCTTGTCTAATTGCTTTTTACATAACTGATCAAATCTTGCTATTTTTTTTTACTGCAACCTTAAAATGGCTGCGTTAGGCGGAGCGCGCTTCCAAGTCAATAAAATGATGATTACACTTACAAACATAAAAAATCTCATGATAATAAAACTTACTAACATCACTGCAAATCTTTAAACAAATAATATAACTTACACACATTTAGTTTCACCTTCCTAGCAACTTCTGACAGAAATGTAATCGCTACTTAAATTAATACTATAGGGAAATGGATAACAATTCATATCATATCACACACTTCTGATATTTACAATATTCAGTCCGTTCCTCAATTTCTTTATTACAAGCATATTTACAAACCAGAACTTTAGAGAGCTTCGCTTTGCGATGGACTATCAAACTCTTGATACGACTATCATAAACGAAGAACAAGTAAACTACTATTCTTAATGAGCTTAAACACCATTGTGACATCAAAAACACAGACAATTAAGTATTATTTTAAAGTCGAGTCTGAACAAACTGAGACTGTAGCTCAAATTTTTGCAACAGTAAATTCACAGGAATCCGCGTCTTGTGTTTCATTTCATACCACTGGTGTATTTAGTGCAGTGTTTTTGATCGTTTTGATCTCTTCTGCGCTTTAGATGTCCTCACCCAAGGCAACATGAAGTCACTGAAATAATAAAAAATGCAGCGTAAGTTTAAATGTATGTTAGAACGCGTGAAGGTGAACAACAAAGAAAATGCCTTTTTTATTTTTATTTAGAAAAAAGTTACCGCTCTGCCTCTCACATGAAATATTTTAGTTTTCTATCCATGTTGGCTTGGTACAGCATGTAAATTCTAATATTTTACATTCGGTCGCCTGCCTGACGTCAATATTTTATAGAGAAAATGAAAGTTTTATAAAGGTTGTAATATTAACAACTTGAACCAATTTAAAGTCTCTATTTAACCATTAGGAAGCAACTTTAGTGATAGTAATACTTAGAAACAATAAAAGCGCAAACTAAACTAAGTAACAATCGCTAGTATTAAGTATGATGATATATTAATAACAACTGAGTGATAACTTTTTTTAAAAGGTTCGCCGCGCACAGGATATCTAACTTTTATTTATAAAGTGTCTGTTATTTATGTACTTGTTTTTATTTGTACATGCGTGTGTTTTGGTTGACATCAAATATATTATTGTATTCTAAATACTGACGCGTCAGGCAACGCTGGAAGGATTTCGCCGAAAGCCATGACGGGCAGCGTGTCGGTGATCTCTATGAAGCGCAGATCGCGTTGCGGCTGCGGCCACACTGTGAACACGGACGGGGCGCTGGGCGAAGCAGGGCCGCACCACGAGTCGCGCTGCCGCTGCCGCAGCCGCTCTACGTGACGCTGCTCGCGAATCCGACGCATATGCCATCTGTACATAATACATATGATACATCGACGTACGATAAATAACTAGATTCACAAACCTGCAAAAACCTGCTCTCGTGGGCAAAACACTGCTCATCACTTAAAAATTACATTAAATGAGCCGACTTCAAAAAGTCTCGTTAGATGGCATGGTTTCAACTTGCCATCTAACGAGACTTTAAACAACATTAAGACTCATTTCCTAACACATTATTTTGGAAATGAAACTTTATCGAAATAATCATAGTAGTTGCCATCTTTATTGAGGTTAAGGACGTTTTTATGTTTGATTTTGTTCGGAACTGTGATTCGAATTTTTTATTGTTGAACGAATATTTTATACGGCTCAGCAGACAAACAAGCATGAGGCCTGACAGGGCGCTCAGTGCAGCCCATAGATGCCTGAATATGGGTCTTGCTACAAAGACGTTACAACTGCTATCTAGTGGTGTGATACCTCTAAATTACCAAATGTAACAAAGAAGCGGTGAAACTACTCAAAAACTGTCTTCAAATGGGAGTATGGCACTTCCCCTGACGAGCCGAACCATTTATGCCACTAGCGAAAATGAATTCTGGAAGGAACGCGGCCCTACCACAATAATTTAACTCATTCTGGCCATGTAAAAAAAATTGACAACATTTCATTTTTCAGAACCCATAAAATAAACAATACCATTTCACTGTATCAAAAAAAAAATTAAATTATATATTTCTTGTCGATATATTTTGAAGAAAAAATAATAAAAACTGAAAAATACATTGTGACGTCACGATTACGGTCTACACTTGACTTATGTCTTTTGGCTAGTAAGGACTAGGTCCAGAGCCGTAAAAGAATATTTAAAAAAATATCAAGTGTCAACAACCTGCAGATGTCAGTGTTTCATTTTTTACCAAAACCAGGTACCATTTCTTTTCATATAAAACCGTTTTCGTGACTTCATAAGTCGCTTACATCCTTTTAGAATAAGCCAGAATTAAAAATTAAAACTTAATATGAAAGCTTGCATATTTTGAAAAATAAAAAATAATGGGTACCTTATTTTTGTTTCTAGTTTCATATAACATCAAAAAATGTATAGCTGAAAAAAATTAAATGTTGTCAATTGCGTAATTTTTTAAGATTTTACATGTAACAGACGAAGATAGATATTCTAAAACTATAATAGATATATGAATTTAGGCAAATATAAATTTTATAAATATATTTGGCTTACCTAAGAGCAGAGTTCACCAACTATCTAAATAAGTGATTAACATTTAAACATCTGATTTAATATATTTTCATTAGCTCACGATTATGATGCTATGATCGTCTGTTTAAACAAGCGTTGACTTTAGGAAATCACCTGATTAGATCAAGTTTGTGAACTCAGGCCTAAGTAACAAAAATATCCACAAAATTAACACACCTCAGCTGACGCCGTTCTTCAGCCTCTAATTTTTGATGTCGCTTCTCAAAAACCTTGTCGTCCAAATTTTCCGTACCTTCCATCGTGTAGCAACTGGTGTAGGGCTTCTCACGCCATCTAGGTACCTGGAAACATGGAAATTTATGCATAAACTAAAAGCGTATTAATAGGGCTCCCAAATATTTTTCTCTTTTTATACTCTAACACCCGTATTCTAAGACGTTTCTTCGCCTCCACTCAAACTAAAGTCAAGCTTTTTGAGGTGAATCGGTATTCATAGACATAAAAAAATA
>JADGIL010018547.1:0-15216 GCA_020352625.1 Cactoblastis cactorum
TTTATTGCTTTACACAAATAAATTATGTGTGCCATTTGCTTTTTATCTATTTACTAGCTAATGCCCGCAACTTCGTCCGCGTAGATTACTTAGTACTACTACAATAAATTATATCCCTCGGGAACTGTACATTTTTCCGAGATAAACAGTAGCCTATCTTTTATTCTAGGTCATCGTCCATCGCTGTGCCAAATTTCATCCAGATCCGATCGGTAGTTTTTGTGTGATGCGAGTACAAACATACCAACAGACAAAAAATCTAAACATGTGTATAGATGTCATCATTATCAGTTTCTTTAATACACATATTAATTATCTAAGCAGAATTATACGCCGCATTGCATCTGAATAATCTAGGTCAACAAGAGCTTAGATTACTGTGTGTATTTGCATATCCGTTGCTAGATCTAAATCTATAACCGATACATTTGAAATGGCGTTCTAAAGATATATTTGTATTGCTTAGTTATTCATTTTGAATGGAGAAAAAATTCAAACATTAAAATGCACAAGATTATGTGCCAACTCTTTTCCTATCTTCACTTCTCATTTTTTTTGCCAGAGGGAGGCAAACGAGCAGGCGGGTCACGAGATTTTAAGTGATCACCGCCGTCAATAGACAACTGGAACACCCGCGGTGTTACACAAGCGTTGCCGGCCTATAAAAAACCTCCACCCTCCCCATTATAAAATCCTCCGCCTCCCTATAAAAAATCTCCGCAAATGGGGAGGGCGGAGAAGTTGGGCCTCCGGCTCTCCCACTCACCGCACCGGAGCATGGCGGCTGATAGCCGCCATTCAGGCGTCGGTCTTCTGTGGGAATGTGGTACTTCCCCGGACGAGCTGGCCCATTCATGCTGCAGGCTAACAAAGCAAGCAGCAGGCTCCACACCACTACATGGTAGTGACTCCATACCACAATGTTTCTATATTAATTTTAAGAGTACCAAAATAATGAAGGTATTTCTCTAAATATACTATAAAATAATAATAATGCTAATTACAGTTTATATGATATTTATAAATTATCTTTTAAACACATAATTGTTCCAAGTAAATAAATCAAATCTAATTTAAAAGTTCTAGTTCCGTAATCATTTAGAAGCTACTGTAAATATTTGTAAATTCACTTTACATTCAGCTGAAACATCTTTGAAGGAAATGGGATTACTTATCTAAAAAAATCTTTTGATATTTACGGTCAGAGCTGTTGGATGGGAAGAGTGTCGTGAAATTTGATACTCAGACTGTATATATTAATAGGTATGCTAAATACTTAGGTACTATTTTGGTCAAATTATTTCTTGTGTATGTGTGTATATCATACATTGTTCTAATAATCAGATATGATACCAAAAGGATCATAAACCTAAGGGTATAGTGATATACTACAAGTTTCGTGGTATGAGCCTGCTGCATGCTTTTTTAGCATACAGTATGAATGGGCCAGCTCGTCCAGTACCACACTCCCACAGAAGACCGACGCCGAGAGCCGGAGGCCCAACATCTCCTTATTTGGAGAGGGTGGGGGCTTTTTAAAGGCCGGCAACGCTTCTGTGACTGAGCGACTGTTGCAGTTGTCTATGGGTATGATCATTTAACATCATGTGACCCGCCTGCTCATTTGCCTCCCTTTTACATAAAAAAAGAGTAATGACGTAATTATACTTTTAAGATTTATACGTAATTATCTTTTAAGATTGTTTGGGTGAATGGCAACCGAGATTCGTGAGGGAATAAAATGATATTTTTAACCTAGTATACCAACACTTCACCACATTAATAAATAAAACAAATGTACTAAGTAAATTTATAGATTTTTCGAAAAATTTACAGTCATAGTCAAAGTCAAAGTATTTTTATTGAGATAGACCACAATCCAGCACTTCTGAATCGTCAATTTGATCATTTTAATTTGTTTTCAATTCATATGTGTACATGTTTACCTATTTGCATATATAAATTTTTATTCTAAGAGGAAGAATGTAGTCTTTGCCTACCCCTATGGGAAAAAGGCGTGATCATATGTATGTAATTTTTATTCTATAAGGCTTAAAACGAATAATAATGGGTCATCTTTTGGACGTATATATTTTTTTAAATAAGATTCGTTTGCAATTTACAAAAATCTTGATATGAGGACAGCGATGAAGTTTGGCGTATATCAAGCTTATCCGTTTAACATTACTTTTATTAAAAAAATATTTTTCTTAAATTCTAGAGGGTGGCGGCTACTACGACCCATGTTCGACGACGGAAGACTGCAACTTCACGGACTCAGTGTGCGACCAACGGCAGAAACTATGCGTCTGCCATCCCGACGTACCCATCACCAATCACGTTGATAAATGTGGCAAGCGTAAGTCATCATCCTCTTTAGCAGTGTGTATCATCAGCATTGACGCGTCAGACCTGAAGATAAACTAGGAGATTTGGTCAGGCTACTGGTATTCAGACAGATCGTAAAATAGAACCAATTCTAGGTAAGATTTATGGCGTTTGGATCTCACAGCTTTACGTGCCGTGTGGTGCCTATGGGCGGCGGTGATCACTTGACATCACGTGACATCAGCTGCTCGTTTGCCTCCCTCGTTCATAAAAAAAGCCGCGAATAACTTTCTTTGCAAATTGGTGTTCCTTATGCTGAAATTCTTTCTTATTTAATTATGCGTTTACAAATCTAGTTGTAACACGTCGAAAAATGCAAAACTATATATAGAGGTAAGTACTCGTATTAGTTTCACTTATTTCTACTTTTATCTCTGTCTCAATTGTTTCGTTGACCCGTGCTCATAGTATATTAGATGTATATTCAGGTTTTCCAAAGTTCGTGTTTGCAATACCTCAAACCACAAAATTGTGGTAAGCTTATTTCATTATTGTAACTTCATTAAAATGGCTTTTGGAATACGAAATTCTCTTTATTAAAATTTGGTTTCTCTTTCGTGTGGGTATAGTTATAACTGCATTTCATAATTTTTGTACATCGATTGCTCATTTTGCTAATGATTACAATTAAATTGAAGCCTTTTTGTGGCATATATCTATATATAAATAAATAAATATATAGGGACAATTCGCACAGATTGAGTTAGCCCCAAAGTAAGTTCGAAAGTTGTGTTATGGGATACTATATTTTATGATAAATACATAATATAGATAAACATCCAAGACCCAGGCCAATCAGAAAAAGTTGTCTTCCTTCATGACCTGACCGGGGATCGAACCCGGGACCTCTTGAGTAGCGGTCAGGAACGTTAACCGTTACACCAAGGAGGTCGTCAGATATAGAGATATAAAATGCTAATGAAAAAAAAATCAAATCTACTTTGTAAGAAAATACTTAACGAGTTTTTAAATCAGGATTAAGTAGTAGATTATATATTTGTATCGTTTTATACCTTGACTTAATTCATTCAGCAATGAAGTCTAACATGACGGTCCTTCATCATCATCATCTGCCTTCTGCTTCCATGTTATTTGGGATCGGCGTAGTATGTCCTATTCTTCCATACTCTTCTGTCACTCGTCAAAAGACATGACGGTCTGACATGACGGTCTGACATTACGGTCTGACATGACGGTCTGACATGACGATCTGACATGATGGTCTGACATGATGGTCTGTCATGACGGTCTTACATGACGGTCTGACATGACGGTCTGACATGACGGTCCTATTATTGTAATTTAGTTTATTTTTTGTGACTAGATAGAACTTTAGAAGTAGGTAAGGTAGGTAAGTAAGTATTAAAGTATTTGATTGGAATGATAAAAAACCATATCCAGTTATTTGTTTTTTTTTTATTTAAGGTATATAAAATATATCTAAGTAAATATGCATTACGTGCATAATTTTTACCTTATCTGACGTTGTACGGTAAAGTAAAATGACATAAAGAACTCAACAATTCCGTTGTTAAATTCCTCCTGACAACAGCAAACAGACTAGCGTGCTTGTAGCGTGTTCTTCGAGTATATTTTTGTTAGAAAAATAAGCTTTTTATAATATTTTTCGCTAGCCGTGTCAGTGAAATAATTAAATGTTACGTTTAAAAAACAATGTACTTGAATGCTGGTTTATGAGAAAAACATCTGAGCTTACAACATGCACATATATATCTGTCTGTATATACATCTGTCAACTAAGTATGTCTAAAATTTCGTTCCACGATCACACACCGCACATCATTAGACTACGCAAAATCAAAATAAAAAACCATTTCATTTAAACAGGCCAAGGGTTGGCAATTTTTAATCGTCGCTTTGCTATTTCTTTATTAATTGCAAAGCTACAAACCACCACCGTTTCGGAATGACTACAACTGAGAAAAATACTTTGAAAATAACTTGGCAGTATTAATTCCTAAAGCTTGGGCTACAATCACATAATAATAATGATAAAAATAGAATAAAATACATAACAATAATGTACACGCCATTGACCTTTTTTTCCCATTTCCTGTCGTGGGTCTGCGGGAAGAAATTTCTTAAGAAATAAGCAGCACCTATGTACCATATTTATTGAGTTACTATTGTTCCTTTTTAACATATATGTGTACATGAATAAATAAATAAATAAATTAATTAGAATCAAACTCGGAGTGTTCATTGCAGCATTTTCTTCAGAGACGACAATGAAAGATGGGCCTTATAACTAACTAATAGCCATTGACGTAGCTTTAATAACTGCCGCATATTATAATGCGCAACAGACGAACATGCAACATGCGATTTACATTTTGTATATCGAGCGGTTTTTTTACAAAGAATTTCGTCGAATATGACTGCTGGTTCAACTATGTTGCAGTAATGGGCATTTTTAACTTTCAACTTTAATCTTTCATTTACAAAAGGACACTTTTATTTTATTTTTCCAAGAATAAGCCTTGGGTTAGTAAGATGAATAAAATTACGCCTGGAAGGAGCAGGTTCAAATCCAATAATTTTTATTGATATTATACACAATTTCAATATTGTAGTATTATGAAGATGTACAAAAAAAATGTGTTAGTTAGATCCGTAAGACATTTTCCAAAAAAATCATGACTGTTAATTCAAGTCTTGTCATGAGCCAACTTAAAAATAGTTACTTTGAGAGATTGAGAGTTTAATTACATATTTTTATTTTAGTTTTTTGAAAACAGCCTAAAATATACATGTAAAAATTAAGTTCTGTCGTTAAACACAAAGAAATATTACTATAACAAGTTTCAATTGATAAAATAGTTATATATTATTGCTGCTGTAGAAACTTTGATAGCGCGTTGTAGGACGTCTGCGAATATCTTTGTTATTTAGAGTCACATGCAGTTGGCGCCACTAGGTTATACAAGAAGCTTAGTAAAACATTTTATTTAACTAGAATTTTGGTCATTTCCAGCGGCTTCAATAAACGAGACATGCTCTTTCAACGAACAATGCGAGGAAATGGACTTCAAGACGGAATGTCGCAACGACAAGTGTGTTTGCAAGTTCGAAATGGTGCCCGAGATGAATGCCGAGGGGAACGTCGTCTGTACATGTGTGTATCCCATTAACATTAATTTATTTTTGTAATTATTTTAGCTGAAGTTTATGGTAAGACGGTAACTTATAGAGAATTTGTCTTTTACATTATATGTTTAACTAAGTTCAATCAATCAATCAACTTATTTATTTGTCAAATATCGGTACAATGATATAGATGGTACATAATTAATTAAGTTCGCTATGTCTTGCTGTTTAAAGCATACAAATATTAAAAGTTCATGCATTACAAAATTATAATGGAACAATTTATTATAGTACATTTATATAAGAATTATGTCAAGAAAAAATGAAAATAAAATAAAATGTATGCATGGTAAAGAGTCAAAATCAATTTAGTTTAATAAATTCAATTTCAGGTTAAAAGTATTAATAAACGAAATAAATAATCTATAAATTCTCATCTATAAAAATGTCCTTCACAGAATAGTAACACTTATCTACTTGCTAATAGGGCAAAAAGTCCTTTTTTAAACATTTTAAAATTGAATGTAGCCTCAGGAAGTCAAGTAATAATATCCTTGACGTATTACCTAGATGACTACATTAAATACCCTCTGATAAATCCAGTTAAAAGAAAAATTGACTATAGCTGTATCTAAACCTACTTCTTATCTTCTTGCATTACTGCTTCTATGACTATTTCTTTATTTTCTAAGGTATAAATAGGAAGCAACAGGGATCTAAGATACTCCAATGGTGTTAAATTGACTAGACTATCGGAGATCTAATCCAAGATGGCCACCAAATTATTAGCCGTTGTAGCTAGTTGAAATAACATTGTTTAAGTAGGGTAGATCCCTAGTAAAGCCTTTGTAAATATTGATGACTAGCTAATGCCCGCGACTTCGTCCGCGTAGATTACCTACTTAGTACTAATACAATAAATTATATCCCTCGGGAATCGTACATTTTTCGGGATAAACAGTAGCCTATCTTTTATTCCAGGTCATCGTCCATCGCTGTGCCAAATTTCATCCAGATCCATGCGGTAGTTTTTGTGTGATGTGTGTACAAACATACTTACAGACAAAAATCCAAAAGACAATGGTTTTGGCTTCCATAGGCCTTATAAAGAACCCCTATATATATATTTTTAAATATCTCCCATGTACAGACAAAGTTCAGTTACAATTTTATTATATGTATAGATTATGGCAATCTGTCTATAATTTGCCTTTTTTTCTTATTAGATGTAGAATCAAATAAACCATAACTAAGCGAGCGTAACGACGTTAATATGTTTTACTTTTAGTATATAATTCTGGCAAACTATATTAAATATTTCTTGTTTCATTATATAAATTAAAAAGACACAAGTTTAATTTATATTTAGTTTATTTTATACGAGTATATATTAAATTCAAATTTATTTAGGTTATTACATATTATTTCAAGAAAAGAGCGTATAAATCCCTGAAAGGCAACGCTTTTGTGCCCCTATGCCTAGGCCGTGATCACTAAATATCACGTGGCCCGCTTGCTCGTTTGCCTCCCTCTTTTATAAAAGTAAAAGTTAATTTAGCTTTAATTTATCGTTAATTATCATTTAATAATCTTTAAACCTATCCCTCCTTTAAATTTGGGATTATAGATACTTTTATCTAGATATTTTTTTTATTATTAGCATGTATTATTTATATATAACTTCGATGCGAACGAAGCCGCGGGCAAAAGCTAGCAAGCACTCAATAAAAAATTTATCTGAACCTAGCTACAGACTACCAGCATTCCGGAACGACCAGAAAATAAATGTTTTTTTTTAATTTCCAGCGGTGAAGGAGACAGATATATCGACAAAAACCATCGACCCGGCGATGATTGGTGTGCTGGTCGGCATGGCTCTCATGTTCGTTATCATCTGCGTCGTTCTGCGGCTGTTTAGCAGGTGATATATATACCTATAGGAATATTATAAACAAACAGCTAAAGTGTGTAACTTTGTTTGTTTGTAAAGGCTAATCTTCGGAAATACTGAACCGGTCATGAAAATTCTTTCACAATCTAGCGGATTCTTGAAGAGTAATGGTAATTATGCCTTCAGTTAATTCAAATGACGGTAACTTTTTTTCAATCACCGATTTTGATGAAACAAACTTTAAATCATTTTTCGAGTTAAAACAAAGCAATTGGTAAAAGTTTTAAGTAAATCGGTTCAGCACTTTCGGAAATTAGCTTCAGAATTCATTCAAATGACGATAATTTTTTTTAATGAACCGATTTTGATGAAACAAACTTTAAATGTTAATCTGAGTTAAAACGAACCAACTGGTGAAAGTTTGAATTAAATCGGTTCAGTACTTTCGGAGATTAGCGTGATCATACATACAAAAAATTAAAAAAAATTTTTTAAGTGTCTCTCTGTCCATTCCAGTCAAAAATAATAAATGTACAGACAAAATATTTTTACTGTTTTATTATATGTATACATAGATTATGAATGTAGAAATAAAATTTTCCACTATGTTCGCAAACTTTATGTAGAGTGTGTTTGGAAATTAGCTAGAGAGCTTTAAGTTGACAAATTAAGATTTTCAAAGGTAAAATAATCATAAATACTAAATTAATTGGTACGATAATTACGGCTCTTTTTATTTTTGTGGATAGGTAGTAGTCTTAATTTTTTGAAATAGTACATTAAAAAAGTTTTTATTGTACCATACATTAAAAATATTTCATTTTACTCAGCAAATCAACATCTTTAAATAAAATTTATCTAATACATTTTCAGAGCAAGATGGAGGGAGAACCGTACCATTTTCAACACCCCAAACCCTCGTCTGATGAACGTGTCATTGTTGAGAGACTCCAAGTTGTTGCATACCCAGGTAAAATATAAGAGATTAATATCACCATAAAATATAAATCTAACACTAGTAGCAAGTATTTTATTCGTTCATAAAAAGTAGAGTAGTTCTATAATTAGTAGTTATTAGTTCTACAATTTAAAGTTTACCGATCCATTATTAAAATGGATAAATATTAGACTGTAGTAGCATTTTCATAGTGGTATGGAGCCACTACTTGTAGTGGTGTGGAGCTAGCTACAGGCTTCTTTTTAGCCTGTAGCACGAATGGGCCGGCTCATCCGGGGAAGTACCACACTTCCATAGAAGATCGACGTCTGAATGGCGGTTATTAGCCGTCATGCTCCGTCCGGTGAGTGGGAGAGCCGGAGGCCCAACTTCTGGTCAACTGAAAAACAACAAATGGTCAACTAAAAATCTGGAGAAGCATAAAATATGCTGGAAGTCATTTATTTGTCAAACACTCATACATATGTACATTTTTAATTATTATTTTTTTATATATGCATGTTTGAGTATTAAAAAAATAAAATATAAAAATGTAACTGGTGAAACTGGTTCTTTTATTAATGTCAATAATAACAATTCAGTAGTTACACGAAATATTTCACTTAAGCATGTCTAATGAAACACGTTGTTACAGAGCCTCCGACACGCTGAATGGCCAGTACACCGGCTAACTTGCAGATCGCTAAATTATAAACGAAACTGAAATATTACTGAGATAATATTATTATTTTTTATTTGTATTTTGATTGAATTTAAGTTCTTAATTTCTTAATAAGCAATATCTTTAATTTCTTAATATGCAATATCATTACTGAAAACATCCGCAGTTGAGATGAAACAAATTTAACGGATTTTATCGCGCATCAGCATCCGATCCGATGCTGTAAAGTATCCGAAACGTCGGAGCTCAATAAATAGTTACACATAGAGAATTTAAAACAGTATAAAATCCCTTTGTGTGTAGTGATTAAACCGCGATAAAATCCGTTAAATTTGTTTCATTTCAATATCCGCAGTTGAGGATAAAAATAGAGTAGAGTTAATGAATAAAAAATATGACAACAGACTTTTTAGTTCACTATCTTGCAAACACTGTATACATTAAATTAATATACCTAACATTTCATGATTTTTACTGAAATACGAAAATAGACATTTACTTACATACGTATAAACAATTAAAATAAAACAATACGTAATAACAATACGTCTCTGAAGAAAATGCTGCAATGGAGTTTTTTCCGCCACTTCTCCTCCATTTGCGCTTTGGAAGTGGTGGTAGAGTCATTTTTAAGTGAATTATTGACGTCAATCATTAATGAAAAAAATTATAATATACAAATTGACGAATTCAAAAGTGCTAGATTTCAGTCTATTTAAATAAAAATATTTTTACTTTGACTTTAGAGGTATCAAAACACAAAAACAGACATTCGCTTATATATGTATATGATTATGTATATACAGTTACAAAACAGTTATCAAATCGCAGAACCACTTTTGACAGACACCTGAAAAGGTGTACCACACAGCTCTCACAGATATTTAGTAAAATTTCAGTTTCTAAATAAAAATTACCGTCTTTAAATATTCAACCATGATCCTAACGTTAACCCTTCAGCATTTTCAGGACCGGCGTGGGTCCCGGGTCAGTATGAGGCCGCCTTCGCGTCAGGCCAGCCAGCAGGAGTTGAGACCGCACTCGCCGAGTCCAGGTTTGATGATACTGGCTTGTTATAGTTTGACTGTTTGTTTTTATAAAAAATAATAACATTCTGGACGTCTTTTTGAGTTTATTTTATCTGAGTTATTGTTAGTTTTTGTTCACGTACAAAGATAACTGTCTATTTCTTCTAAAACTAAAGCATGTTGTAGTTTGACAATTTTTTTTATTTTCATATGCAGAAGAAAATTTTTTACGTATTTTTAAGTTTTCATACCTATTGACCTATTTGATTTAGATTTATTATTTGGTTTTGTTCACATAAATAGTTCACTATCTATTACTTCTTTAGTTGTTACGTTTACTAAAGTAAGGAAAAATACACGTCGAATTTTTTATAACGCCAAACTGAACTACAAACTATATTTCTATTATTTATTAAAATTGATAGAAACTCAGTAGTGACTTGAGAAATGGGCTAATTTTCATGAGAGTGAGCAGATATTGTTTTTTTTCCTCTACGCACATCTCTTTTTATAATAATAAAATATTAGTAAAATGGCTGGTCAGATCGATTCGTCTTAAAGTCTCCACAATTATTTTACGCACTCTTAAAGTTTTTCAGCAAGTTAGGCATACGTATAAAGGTAGTTATTACCTTTAAATAACCTTTACCTTAATTGCGTAAAAAATAAAAGACAAAACATGAATTTAAATAAAAAATTTACTATAAGTGAAAATTGTAAAATGCTACAAGAATACACTTTTTGGACCTCAACTTTTATTTTTACAATAATATCACGCTATAAATTTTCAAAATTTAATTTATTTTACAGCCAACCCCAACACAATCCAAAACCCCGACAAGTCACATGACTCCACACTAGTTCATTGAATTCATGATGATTTTATTTGATTAACAGCACGCCACCATCAAAGCCATCAGTTACACCGAAAGTCCTCAGGTTACATTCAATTGTTTTAGCTTGTTTTGCTGCATTTTATGATTTACCAACCCTATTATAAGGTCGAGGTAAATGCACGATAGTTTATAGATATAAATTTAAATTTACTTTCTGTATTATCTCTCTATTACTTCGGTTGAATCATTTTTTTTTAAATTATTTTCTAGTAAATTTAAAAGTCAGTATTAATTTTTGTAAAAATTAAATATTTGGTTAGAAATATTCAAAAATCTTGCAATATACCTAAATATTAATACATCAATTTAACTATGATTTGATTTACATGTAATACTATAAATGATAATCGTTTTAGATGCGATAATAAGAGAATATGTTAATCTAAATATTTTTCATAAATTTATATCAAATTTATACCCTGAATCCAAAACTATCAATCAATCTGCATCTACCTCATCATGGATTAGTTTTATTTTGAGGCACAGTAGATTTCAAAATACAGAATAAAAATAAAAAATGAAGATTAACCTTTAAGTAGTCTTACATTAAAGTTTGATACCGAACTCATCTCTCGTAATTAGATCGTGCCAAATGCTGCTATAGTTTTATTTAACCTAAAACATACTCTTACAACGCACGTTACAAAATTACTATCAAAGATCTATTAGAATGTAGTATAATCTGTAATAAACCATTGCATGAACTACGAGAATGAAGATAGGAAATTCAAAGTTGAAACTGAAATATAATAGGTCCCCTTTCAAAATTTAAATTCATTTCCATCTAATAGTGGTAATGAGATTAGATTCAGTTATTTCATAGATCTCTAAAGGCCCATATTCAACCGCCTAGTTTGGCATGTTGCATAAGAAGTCATGCTGAGCTCTGCTCTTGTTTAAAGCATGTTTTGCTATTACTTTGCAATTATTGTCAAATTTAATGTATTCTTCATTTTCAGGATCACGTCGTGGGTCAAGAGCGAGCAGTGGTCATTCGGCAACGTCTTTGAGGTCAGCCACCCTACGTTCACCAACAACACCTGGACCTACGTCAGTTACTGTTGAAATACGGGCACCAGACGCTTAAATGTGGAACGAATCTAAAAAAAGAACAAGAAGAATTAAAGAAAAACAAATTGAAATGATTCAATTCATGCAAAAGATGGTCAAAAATTCAAAGTCTGCAGATACGAACATAATTATTGTAACATTCAGTCCAGTTACCATATTTGTGATAATATTAACCAATCGTCAACTAAGGCTTACATTCATCAATTCAGTAATGTATAGCAATGTCATGCACTAATGTATCTGTCATAATCAGCCACTTAAAAGTGCCTCTACATCAAAATGTTTATCTTCATCAAATATATTTATCGAAATAAGTATAAACTCACACAAAATTAGATTAAAAGCAGTTGTTATATTTAAACTAGAATGTATTCCCACGAATCAGATCTGCATGACTTTTTAACAAATAAATGTAGTGCACAGTTCATCTATATTCATAGTTTGTAATACATAGTATAAACCATAGTGAAATTTAGCTTTTTTAGCACTAGTAAAAGACGCTTTTTGGCAATTTAGTGAATAGATAATTTTATTAAGTCGATTATTAAGATAAGTACATTGTTTCAAATTGTCTATCTTCTTTTAAAAGTTTCCCTTTTAATTAAATGCTAGATTTTGTGATCCCTGCCTTAGGAGTAACTGTAACTAATAAATTAAGCGAAAATTTGTTTACGGGGACCATTTCCTACGCGGGAGTGTTCTGAATTTTGGAAAGTATGGAAGTTTACGAGGAGGGGGCTAACGCTGCTTTCTAGAACTAAACGAGGTAAATGTAAGACTTTCTGAATAATGTAGCTTTAAATTGAGAGTGAATGCTTGGCTATTCTTTGACGTTTCTACGAGAGAAAGAGAGTTGTGAATCGACGATAAGATATCGTTAAGTAGTAGTCTTCTATCTATAGTTATATCTACATTGTGTAAAATGGGGAAATTTACACAGTTATCTTTAAGTCATTGCACATCAGAAGCTTCGACCAAGTTTTGCAAAACGCACAAACTGTACTATTTAGGAACTTATGGTGTAATTTTTCGCCACTTTGAAGCGTGTTAATGCAAAATTATGTCGTGCGAGATATACTACAATTATGGGGAAAAATTGAAGTATAAATCGCGCTGATACTTCTTCGGGTAACTTTTTACTGGAGTAAGCTATTGTATCTTATAACTAATGCTCACATCATGAATGTATTTCGTACACTGTGCTAGTAACAAACCAACTGACAATTTATGCTGTAATTTAATTATATAAACTTTTATTATAACTTTTACTTCCGAATAAGTGTTTCATTTGTGTAACAACTTTTTAAGTATTATATATTGACGACCTCCGTGGTGTAACGGTACGTACTTGACCCATATTCAGGAGGTCCCGGGTTCGATCCCCGGTCACTTCATGATGGAAAATGATCCTTTTCTGATTGGCCTGGGTCTTGGATGTTTATCTATACCTCTATATGTATTCATTATAAAATATAGTATCGTTGAGTTAGTATCCCATAATACGAGTCTCGAACTTAGTTTGGGGCTAACTCAATTTGTGTGATTTGCCCCTATATATTTATTAAAATATTATATAAGTATATCATTTAAGTAGTTTTTTCAAATTTGAACTTTTAATCGACATTTCTAAATTCTTTAATACAATTTCAACAAACTTTCCGTCTTCACAAAGCTGTTCCTTGCTGGGCTGGAAGCGAAAGAAAAACGTAGAATATGCCTGCTGCTATTCTTCCCGCGCAGATTGTAAAAGTCAATCAAGGGAAAAGTCGTGGAACTTTTCTTTTTTGTGGTATGGAGCTAAATGGGGAGGGCGGAGGTCTTTTTAGGCCGGCAACGCTTCTGTAACCCCGCGGGTGTTGCAGTTGTCTATGGGCGGCGGTGATCACTTAAGCATCTCGTGACCCGCCTGCTCGTTTGCCTCCCTCCGACATTTCTCCTAAGCTAGCAACCTATCTCTGTATATAAATCCACAATAAGCCTACCATTTTACTAAGCGTGATATTCGAGTCGCGCGACGCTTGGCTTCGTCTACCTGCTAAGGTATTTAGTAGAGTTTTCTTTACACGAAATCTTTATATCAGTTAATCGAGTCTCAGAAACTGAAAATTACACTAACAGTGAAGATCTCAGTTCCTTTTCTGAAAAGGAAATAAGACAAGCCGATTTATTGCAGCGACATCTGTTGGAAGGTTGAAAATATATTTGGGAACACTGTCCAAAAGTACATACTTTATACTTCACGTTCTGTTATGTATGTAGTTCTTTGGACATCATATAGATTTTGTTTTTAAAATTTTATTTATATGATATCGTTAAAAAATTACGATAAATTGGAAATAGTTTATGTAAATTTTGAATTAATCCTCATACCGTAAATAAGTTGATCGATTTTTTCCAAACCAATTTTCGATTAAAAGTTTTATTTAATAAATAAGTAAAATTGTGTAAAATAGAAATCATAGATAACATTAAACCCCTTGTTTTTCTGATATATGGATAAAAAAACTACTCGAGGTTTAAGACCAAAGAAACCTTTATTCTCAGAGCCTCCGTTTCTGAGATATAGAAATCCAAAAAGTTGTAAATGCTATAATTTGAACTATTTTAAATCTAATTAGTGTTTACACGGCTAACTCACGTTAATTTTAGTCGGTAACGCCGACGACCGTTTACCGGCGTTGCTGACTAAAATTAACGTGATTTAGCCGTGTAAACACTAATTATGTCATCTCGCGTAACTTTCAATGATATTTTAAATCTTTTTATCTCAATTTTTTTTTATGGCAGAGGGAGGCAAACTTGCACCACTAATCACCGTCGCCCATAGACACCCGCAGCACAGGAGCGTTGCCGGCCTTTAAGGGATTTGTACGCTCTTTTCCGCTCGGTTCCGATGTCGTATCGGTCCGGAAATACCGCTGCAGGCAGTTCGTTCCACAGTGGTATAAAGTTTCTTTTAAAACGAATTTCAATACAAATTTATAATCGTATTGATGTATTTTAGTATATTACAAAACAAATTTTAAACAATAATTACATTACAAGCATAACATTAGTTCCAAAAGGCATCACAGATTTAAAAGGCTTTCTAATATCCCTTTGAAATACAATATAAATATAATAAGAGAAAAAATAAGTACGAATTAGTGAATATACAATTCATTGATTCGAAAATTGCCTACCAAATAGCTCAAACATTTATCGATATTAGAACC